>PITA01012112.1:40146-63686 GCA_004023965.1 Spilogale gracilis | reverse complement strand
AGACAAAAATGTTAAGACATCAGAGGTCCTGATTTTGTAAATTTTGTTTTTCTATAGGCGAGGATCACTAGTTTTTTCACTCATTAAATCCTCTGATCCCAGTTGGCCAGGGGAGCTACAGCAACCCCGAAAGGCACACCTCAGATATATTTCAGGCTTGGTTCCAGACCACTGCGAGAAAGTGAATATTGCCATACAGTGAGTCAAGTGGGTTTTCAGTTTCTTAGTGCAGATGAAAGTCATGTTGACCCTATACTGGGGTCTCTTAGCGTGCAGTCACATTATGTCTTTAAAAAAGTAAATCATTTAAAAATCCTTTATTGCTAAAAATGCTAACCATTTATCTGAGCTTTCAGTGACTCATGATCGCTGATCACAGATCACAATGAAAAACATAATAATAATGAAAATTTTGAAATAGTGAGAAAATTATCAAAATCTGACACAGAGACATGAAGCGAACACATGCTGTTGGAAAAATGGCATCGAAAGGCTTGCGTGACCCAGGGTCGTAAGAAACCTTCAATTTGTAAAAAAAAACAAAAACAAAACAAAACCTCAGCATCTACAATGCCCAGCAGATCACAATAAAGGGAGGCATGCACACTGCGAAGTCAGAAGCTGCCTGCCACATGGTGAGACCCAAGTCCTCGAGACAGCAAGCGGACCGCACTAGCCCAATGTTCCAGGAAAGGCTCACGCTGTCCCTGATTCACTGACAGTTCACGTGTTTCACGCCCCTTCTCTCTCAGCCCAGAATCTCTGGTTGTTTTTTGGATCTCCTTTGTTCATATCAAGAAACTGAATTTCAGGGCAATGACAGAACTCCTCCAAAGGTAAACCACAGGCAAATGAGAGGTGGCACCTCATTGTTTTTTTCCTACACATCACCTTTTAAAAACAATCTCATAAAAGCAGTGGTTGAAGGAAAAAGAGAATATTTAATAAATCTCCCTTTCCTTATTATAGTTAGTTGGCTACATAGTTTTCTATTACTATATTACCCGTATTAGCCACTGAAGTCTCCAGGGATAGACTTTGTTCATTTATCTTCATCACCAACCATAATAGGCAAATGGCTGGTAGTCAGTAGGATTTTGTACAAAACTGAAAACTAATATATGTATTTTAAACTATAATTTTTTACAAATACGTAGAAAAAAACGGGCAGGAAATGGTTAATAAACTTAGCGCCCATACTTATATTTCAATGTGAAGAGTTCCAAAGTTAAGCTAGGATTGACCTTGTCTGCCTGTCTATAATGTAGCTATTCTATTCTCTTAAAACCCCCCTCAAAGGGAACTCCACCCTCGGGCCAACCTATCCACTCTTCCCACCTAGCTGGGACTATCTGGAGCCCCAAGGGGATGCTTGCTCCTTTTTTCAGAGGTATCTCACTCACTGGTCTCTGCAGGGGGCTTCCTGCTTCAGAGGCATGGGGAAGTGGTATTAGGAGGGCCTCAATCTTGCAACTTCGACCCCAACCTCAGTTAAATGTAAAGAAAACAAAGGGATTTTTCCCAGTTTCCTGTTTCTTTAGTGCCACACTCCGCCTCTTGAAAGGACTCTTTTAACTACTTTGTATAGAAATCTCCAGTTTCGGGGCGCCTGGGTGGCTCAGTGGGTTGGGCGACTGCCTTCAGCTCAGGTCATGATCCCGGAGGCCCGGGATCGAGTCCCACATCGGGCTCCCTGCTCGGCGGGAAGCCTGCTTCTCCCTCTCTCGCTCCCCCCTCTTGTGTTCCCTCTCTGGCTGTGTTTCTGTCTGTCAAATACATAAAATCTTAAAAAAAAAAATCTCCAGTTTCTCAGGTCCTGAAGAAAGGGAAAGGTTTTTAGCTCCTCTGGAAGAGAACCTGAGAGCAATGAGACTTGGGGGCAGTTTCCCACTGTACCTCCAGGCCCTCAGTGGGTGCTGGGCAGCCATGGGGAGGTGTACGGAAGGGCTGCAGGAGGCAGGAGCTTTGATTCAAGGGAGAGCATGTGTGGGCACTAAATTCAAACAGATTTGAATGTATCAAGTTCTAAAGCTACAGCAAAAGGTAAACATCATGAGTCTAGGCCATGTATTGCGGTAGGTGATGCTAAGAAAGAATTTTGTGGATTTGAGAGATAAAAAGGACTATTACAAAAAGCTAAATGAGTCCATCTGGAGAAGTAGACCATGGTTTCCAAAGTTATGATTTGGGCACTCCTGTTAGACCCTGGAAAATGGGAAGAAAAGTGAGAGAATGAACCAATTCCCAGTCTTCTCTCACGGAGCACTGGCTGGCTGTCAATTCCTTCAGGACTTAGGGCTGTTAGAATCCTGTCTGTGACCTGAGGCTGTGGCACACAGGCAAGGGACAGACATATTGATCATTGGAGTACAGGGCTGGGGGCGAAAGAGGACACGGCAGATCTATAGAGGGGAGGGGTGGTCCTTAGTATTGCTGACAAGTACTAGTACACTGGGTGGTGTTCACCTTGTTGTGTTGCCTGATAGGGAAAACTGTACTTTTAGGGCCATAAAATTTGAGAAGAAAGAAATCTTTCAGTATATGCGACAGGGAGATGGATCCCCACTTTTGGGTGGCAGAGAAGTGGAGAGGCTAATACAATCAGCTATCAGTAGATCTCTCACTGATTTTTAGGATTTCAGTGCATGATGCTTGAGCCTCAATTACCTGCTGAAGAAATGTGCAGAGTGGAGGCAGCCTTGTTACAGGATGGCGGGATGCAAGCCGGCATGTGCAATGGGGGTTTGGGTGCTGAACGGATGTGTGGTATGATCACAAAGGTTGGTGAACCCCAAGTTCCCCCATAGCAGCCTGAGGAATGCACACAGCAGTTAACGTGAGAAGGTGAAAACATTCTAAAGGCTCCAGCAGTTCAGGAATTTTCTTTCTTTTCTTTTTTTTTTTTTAAGATTTTTTTAATTTATTTGACAGAGAGAAACACAGCGAGAGAGGGAACAGAAGCAGGGGGAGTGAGAGAGGGAGAAGCAGGCTTCCCGCCGAGCAGGGAGCCCGATGTGGGACTCGATCCCGGGTCTCCGGGACCATGACCTGAGCTGAAGGCAGTCGCTTAACCAACTGAGCCACCCAGGCGCCCCCGTTCAGGAATTTTCCGTACTTACATGCCATCTACCAACTGTTACTTACTCTCTGGAATTCATTGTTTGTGTATGTGTGGTAGGACACACCTGTATTTCAGGCAGCCCTAGGAGTCCTGAGGGAAGATGGAGGAAGGGTGTTTACCTCCTAATATTCTGGGAAACTAATTGCTTGGGGAAATTCAGTTTAAAATGCAAATCGAGTTTCGACATGTCAGTGGTGCTGGTGATGTTAAGGCAGGCGTGACCAAGTAACCCATAACAGCAAGAGCGGACTTGCCTGGGCCGGTGCGCTTCCTGGGGAGGATGAAGGCTTGAGCCCACGTTCAAAGGGTGGAGTCAGCTGATTGTGGATCTCCTAAGCCTTTTAACTTTTCTGCACCAGTTTTCCCAAACACCCTATTCCTCCCCACCCACTGACTGCCTCTCTGAGTCCCCGACCAGCCAGTGATAGTTCAGATGGGTTTGCGGAATCTGGGGCTGACTCAGCGCAGAGAGGTCTCTCAGGGAGTGGCCCGCAGCTATGGGGGGGAGGGGTCATGAAGGGCTTGTGGGAGGCGGGGTCTCTGGGTGGGAGGGGCGTGCATGTGGGGACTGACAGGTAGGTGTGTGGGGTCCTGGGTTGAGTCACCATATGCTGGTTAATTCTTAGAGTTAAAAGCAATTTACTGCTGAATGCATAGTATGACACCACTTTTCTCTTCATCTAGAGTATCTTTCTATCTTTATGTCTTTCTCCTTCTTCCCTCTTCCCTCTCTCATGCCCTATTGCCCACTTGTCCCCGGAGCCGATTTCTAGAACTTGGTCCATTTTTTCTGCCCTCTCTTTGTATCGCACAGGACTAAGGTTCTCTGCTCGTTTCCGCCGACATAGGCTGCTTTGCTGTCCTGGGAGCTGGCTGTTGTGTGCCACCAAGGTGACTTAAGGGCTACATCGGTTCATAGAATTAACACCCAGTGAACTTTGTAAGCTGCAAAGTAAAATACTGCTTTTATGAGCTTTAAGTTTAAATAACTAATATGAATTTGATTAAAATTATGGAAATTTTAATTTCTTTTTTCAAGAAAGTTTTGGAGCAACGCTTGGTCATTTAATGACTTTAAATAAATTAATTACATACTTTAATATAAACTATAAGGGTAATTTACATGCCAAATTTTATAAATATTTTTAAGTATCAAATACACACACAGGGATATAGAAGAATATGTAGAGAGAGAGCGAGAAAGAGAATATAGTCACCTTGCTGGTAGAGATTGGCACCCAAGTGGAGTGCTCTCCTAACATTTGCCCTCCTGATTCAAGTTACACATTAGCCAGGAATTCTCTATTACTAACATCTGTACCTTGCTTCCTAGCTGCTAAATTCCTTCACTTTTTATTTGAATTTTCCATTTCTTTGAGGCTTTTAGTAGATGTTTTTCTTCTTGTTTCTAAGAGCATATTAATGCCATTGCATAGTCTCATTTATACTCTTCTGTAATTCCTTCAAACCTCTTTGGTGAAATGGAAGAATTTCAGATGAGGCAATATAAAGCAAAACCATTTAGTACAGTCTCCCATTCAGAAGCTGCTTTTAGGCAACCTACTTGAACAAAGGAAGCCTGAGTAAGGTAAAAAGGTCCCATAGGGGCCCTTAACCCCCTGGCTGAATACAAACAGGCCCACCAGGTGACCCATCTCAAAATATCCATAAGCCCTAGCTGACCAATGGGTTACTTACACTAGGACACAGGTGCCAAAAAAGGAATATCCCATGCACTCCTATACCCTCTCACCTTCCCCCTTTACAGCCACCCCGCCCCCCTTCATGGCAGACAGTCTCTCCTCACTGTCCTACCTGCAGCTTCCTTGCAGGGTATTCAATCAACTTTTATCTTCTTTATTGTGCTGTGAATGACTTCTTTCACCTCCTGTGCCATTGGCTTCCACGTGGTCAGGTTGCCCCGCATGTGGTGGCCCATATGGGGAGACTTTGCACTCATCCCCCAACAGTGTAGTAGATAATAAGCATTTAAAAATACTAATTAATAATTATGCTGCCAATTAACTGTCAGTAGCCGCCAGGGTCTCGCAAGCTGATGGAGTCACTGTGGGGAAGATGGCTGTAGAAGCCCAGCTCCTGCCGCCAGAAAATAACCCCACGAGGCCTGACGCGGTCACAGCGAGGGAAGGGCAGTCTGAGCCTCGCTCCTGCCAATGGTGCGGAACTGGCATCTCCTCTTTCTACTGATTGATCTTTATCCTAAAAGCAAAGCACATTAATCTTGAGAGGGCCTCAGGAGGCTCTTGGCCCAACCGAGAGTCCCTCACAGTCCTTAAGAGTGTACGTTTTATACTTCCCCTTTACATTTCCTGCAGCTCTGTGGAGGAGACCGTCAGGGCTCTTGAATGGTTAAATAAAGGGCTCAATATAAGAAATAAAACTGTGCTAACAAGAACATTGCCACGCACACCAAAATTTCATAAATAAGGAGTTCTGCACCCAGTCATAGAAAGGAGGCTTGAGCAAGCACTTCTACCTTTGCAAAATGAGTTATCTTTCTCTGATGCCAGACAGACTGACTTCTGGCCGTTATATTAATGATGTAGCTTACACTTTATAAATAACTCATCTAAGCCTTTCAATTACTTTCTTGTCTGTAAGACCTGCTTAAAAAGCACCATATGATTAATTTACCCTTTATTGTCTAGGCACCAAATGTAAGAAATCATAGAAAGTCTTACTGCTTAACATGTCCTTGGTCTGGTTGAAGGAGTTGACTCTAAACTGTTGATAGGTGCACCTGCAGAAACATGTTCCACTGATCAAAGCACTGTGTTTTACTGATAAAGACACTGTGAAGTCAAAAATCATTCCCTAAAAGAATTTTCCTTCATGAGAATCTTTAACTGGTTGCCTATAAATAGAGACACTGAGAGCCAGCAAGTCAGAGATGCCTGGCAGGTGATCAAAGGGAATCTTTGGGGCTCTCTCATCTGCTGGCACCGTCCTTCCTTCAGGGACTCCTAGTTCAGCCAGCCTCTGGTAATTAACTATTATGATTCTGTTTTTATAAAAATTATAATAATCAAAGTGAGACTGTCCTAAATGGCAACATATAGGTGCAGAATTGTGTGAGAATGTGGAGGAAATGAGGTCCCATTGTAGTGTTCAGTGAGGCCTCACTCACCAAGTATCGAGCTGTGCCTCGGAACGGGGGAAAGCTCGAAGCAGGGGCTGGGCTTGCTAGAGAAAGGAGCATGCATGGGCAAAGGTGTTGACAGTGCGTTTGTGTAGCCAGAGGAGTAATTACAGGCTGAACTGGAAAAGCAACAAATGCAAACCCTGAATGTCAGACTCAGGAGTCAGAAATTCCATTTTAATTATTTATGTGTTGGAATGTCATGGAGAATTTCTGAGAATAATTTCTGAGAATAACTGTCGGGGACGGTGCTTGATCCCCCCTTCCTGCCATGCCCAAGCCACCAGGGATTCCTGTGAATGTGAATGAAAGCCCAGAGGGGCTTCCCTGCCTAGAATCCGAAAAACCACGTACCCTGTGGGTCAGGGCAATATGTCCTTTGTGTGCTTATCCAAAACATAGTTCCATTCAATCCTCCTCCCAGTAATCATATCTCCGTATCTCTTATCTGTATTCCTTGATCCCTCTGCCTCAATGGTCTCAGCCTCTGTGAGTTTAAGCAATCACTCTGTGCCTTGCAGTAACAATACTAATCCTGTCTCTAGGGCGGGTGCAAAAGAAGTTAAAGATTTCACTGCACCACCCAACTTCCTCACGTGGGAATAATAAAAGACCGGGACCCTGACAGTAAAATATATAGAGAAGAAGACTGAGAGAGAAAGAGAGAATAGCAGAGCGAAGAGACAAAGCCATGAGACAGAGAGAGACTGAGAGCCTGCAGAGAGACTCAGAGAGATATAGAGAGAGGAAGACTTGAGAGATGGCGAGAAACTGAGAGACTGAGAGAAAAAGCCATGAGACTGAGAATCTGAGAGACGGAGATAGAGAGACAGAAACAGACACAGAGAGAAAGACAGAGATCCTGCTTCGACAGACCTCCCGGCTCGGGTGTGTTTTTGGCCGCCAACACTCATCATCCCGCTCGACCCCACCTTTTTCCCCTGGCTGGACCAGGGGAGAAACCCCAAACCTTGTAGCCCAGGAAGGAGCTACAAATAACGATGTGATTTGATATGTGGCAATGAGGAGGATGAATTGGAGGGAGAGAGGCCAGAGTGAGTATATTAACCATTGTGCAAACTGTCATTCACAGAGTGTAAAGGAGACATATGCGGTGATGTAGTAAAATAAAAGCTGTGAATCAGCATCTTGAAAAAAAGAAGACAAATATTTTAGAGGTAAGGGCTAAAAACTGTTTTGTTCAGGCTTTAAGCGATCTCTTACTTCCTGGCAGTGAACCCGACAGAACAGTATAATCACTTAGATTTACCTGGAAAAGAAGTCGATCGTGTTGAGTTTTCATAAGCATTAGCAGTATCATGATAGTACACTCAACAACAGCTCACTCCTTATTCTGACTGCCATTTAGACCAAACCAAAACCAAAACACAACAGAACGTGAAAAACAACATAATGAAGATGGTCATCTGCAGAGTTAGTGCCACGTCAGTATTTGGGTTTCTTGTGGTATAACTTAAACCAGGGATATTTCAAGGACTTAAGAGAGTGAATTGATGGCCATGTCCTGGCTCAGACAAACTTCTGTTGATATGACTTCTCTTACACAGCTTGGACAGAAACTTAGACAACTATTTAATTGACTTGTACTCTGGAGTTCTGTATTTTTGATGGAGGTTGAGTTTACATGAGTTGCCAGTAAGCCTCTGACAGAGGTATTCTTTTCTTATGAAAATAAAAGTGTGTTTACTTTCCCACCTAGAAGGAGATTGCCTGCCCATGCCAGGAGGTGTGTCTCTAAGGGACCCGGAGGCAGAGCCAACAGCTCCTGATTTTGTTCCATCAGGTTCTTAACTGAGCCCAGAGGAGCTTACTCTGTAAAGCACAGCGGACCTGATTTTTGGATCGAGCAATCTTCGAGGCAGACATCCCTCAATTATCTAGCCATGGTAAAAGCAGAGCAGTACTTCCTTGGGTGATCTGATCCTGAGCAGGAACTCCTATTTTTTCTAAGATAAATGGGTAGCAAGATATCACTGTGGGGTTTTAAAAATGTAGACTGCTTTAGAAGCCAAATGGACTCCAGATCACTAACGACCATCATCACATGTGGAGTAATTTAAGCAAACTGAAATTTAGAGAGTGCATGTCAAGGATAATTTTTTTAAAGATTTCATTTATTTATTTGGCACAGAGAGAGTGAGATCACAAAGAGGCAGAGCACAAGGGGAAGCAGGCTCCCTGCTGAGCAGAGAGCCCCACATGGGACTCCATCCCAGGACCCTGAGATCATGACCCAAGCCGAAGGCAGAGGCTTAACCCTCTAAGCCACCCAGGTGCCCCTCAGGGACAGTTTTTAAGAAATCTGTAATGTTAGTAATGAACCAGATACCACCTATTGTGACATCCTGTGACTGTTTATATAAACATGCCACATTATCACATGGTCACATATTTTATATGGAAACATACAACCAGTTCACTTTAGAGTGATTTTAAATGTTTTAGATATAACTAAAAAAAGTTTGGGAGGGTTTTTCCTAGACACAATCTTACATTCACCACCCATGAATACTTCTCTGGTACATCCCAATTCTTGAGGAGGTGCCAAAGTGCAAAATTTCTGAGTCAAATAAAATAACCAGGAGTCTTTATAAGAGGCCAATGCTCTTATAGCTAATTTCTGACCTAGACTGAAAGGCTCCATGGATGCTTCTGGAACCTTGGTATTGCTTGTGGCAGATTTTTCCAGAATGTGGCAGAAGTGAAACAGATATCAAGAACAGCCAGATCTGAGATTTGCTTGCTAACCACATATACAATATTGGACTAATAGAGCCACACTTAAAACTAATTCAAAAGAAACTGAAATAGTCACTATCATGTACTATTAGTAGGAGTGTCATTTGGCTAAAACACTTAGGAAATTAATGGCATGTACTTTAAAAATACTTCTGTTTTTGATTCAATAATCCAATTTCTCAGTGTATTTATTACTTAAGCAATCTAAAGTGATAAAGACTTAAACAAAAAAGTACTATTACCATGTTATATTAATTTCCTACTGCTATTGTAACAAATGACTATAAACTCAGTAGCTTGAAACAAAACAAATTTATTCTGGAGTTCAGAAGTCTAAATCAGGTCACATTGGGCTAAAATCAAGGTATCAGCAGGGCTGCATTCCTTCTGATGGCTCTAGGGAAGAAATCTAGTTTTCTTGTCTCTTCCAGCTTCTAGAGGTTGCCCACATTCCTTATCAAATGGCCCCATTTTCCCAGCTTCAGAGCCAACAAGGTTGGGCACAGTTCTTTTCATGATGTCCTCTCTTTTGCTATGGCTTTTCTGTCTCCCCTCTCTCACTTATAAGGACCATTGAGATTATGTTGGACCCACATGAATAATCCAGGCTAATTTCCCCATCTCAAAGTCAATTGATTAGCCGCTTAATTCCATCTGCATCCTTAATTCTCCTTTGCCATGTAACCCAGCATGTGTGTAGGTTCCTGAGATTAGAATTGGAGATTTTGGTGGTGGAAGGAATGAGAGAGGAGAGATCATGACCAACACAATACAAACTATTTTAAAAACACATTATGAGTAACAATATGCCAACAAATTAGGCAATGTGGAAGAAATGGATGCATTCCTGGAAACTTATAAACTACCAATACTGAAACAGAAAGTGGTTGTAAATCTGAACAGACAAATAACTCACAAGGAAATTGAACTGTTAATCAAAAACCTCCCAAAAAACAAAAGTCCAGGGCCAGATGGCTTCCCAAGGAAATTCTAGCAAATATTTAAAGAAATAATACCTATTCTACTGAAGCTGTTTCAAAAAAAATAGAAATGGAAGGAAAACTTTCAAACTTATTCTATTATACCAGCATTACCTTCAGCCCAAAACCAAACAAAGATCCCATCAAAAAGGAGGATTATAGACCAATATCTTTGATAAACATTGATGCCAAAATACTCACCAAGATACCACATTATATTAAAAGGATTATTCATTGTGACCAGGTGGGATTTATTCAACATTTGCAAATCAATTAACATGAAGGATCACATTAATAAAAGAAAAGACAAGAACCACATGATTCTCTCTATTGATGGAGAAAAAGCATTTGACAAAATACAACATCCTTTCCTGAAACTCTTCAAATTATAGGTATAAAGGGAACATACCTCAGTATCGTAAAAGCCATGTATGAAAAGCCCAGAGTGAATATCATTCTTAATGGGGAAAACACTGAGAGCTTTTCCCCTAAGGTCAGGAACATTACAGGAATGCCCACTCTCACCACTATTGTTCAACATAATACTAAAAGTCCTACCTCAACCATCAGACAACAGAAAGAAATAAAAGGCATCCAAATTGGCAAAGAAGTCAAACTCTCACTCTTCTCAGATGACATATTGTTCTATATGGAAAATCCCCAAAGAATCCACCCCCAAATTGCTAGAACTCACAGCAATTCAGCAATGTGGCAGGATACAAAAATCAGTGCACAGAAATCAGTTGTATTTCTACATGCTAACAGTGTGATTGAAGAAAAAAATTAAGGAATTGATCTCATTTACAATAGCACCAAACCCCATAAGATACCTAGGAATAAACCTAACCAAAGAGGTAAAGGATTCTGTACTCTAGAAACTATAAAACAATTATGAAGAAAATTAAGGAAAACCCAAAGAAATAGAAAAACATTAAATGCTCATGGATTGGAAGAATAAACATTATTAAAATGTCTATGCACCCAGAGCAATCTACACATTCAAGGCAATCCCTGTCAAAAACCATCAGCATTTTTCACAGAACTGGAATAAACAATCCTAAAATTTGTATGACCTGAATCACCAAGCAAATGTTAAAAAAGAAAACCAAAGCTGGTGGTCCCACAATGCCACACTTTAAGTGATATTATAAGCTGCGATCATCAAGACACTAACACAAAAACAGACACATAGATCAGTGGGACAGAATAGAGAGTCCAGAAGTGGTCTCTCAACTGTATGGTCAACTAATTTTTAACAAAGCAGGAAAGAATATCCAATGGAAAAAAGACAGTCTCTTCGGTAAATGGTGCTGGGAAAATTGAACAGCCACACGAAGAAGAACAAAACTGGACCATTCTCTTATACCATACAGATAAACTCAAAATGGATGAAAGACCTCAAAGTGAGACAGGAATCTATCAAAATACTAAAGAGGAATACCGGCAGTAACCTCTTTGATTTCGCCACAGCAACTTCACAAGACACATCTCTAAAGGCAAGGAAAATGAAAGCAAAAAGGAACTATTGGGACTTCATTAAGAGAAAAAGCTTCTGCATGACAAGGGAAACAGTCAATAAAACTAAAAGGCAACCTATGGAATGGAAGAAGATATTTGCAAATGACATTATAAATAAAGGGCTTGTATCCAAGTTTTTATTAAACTGAACACAGAAAAAAAACAAATAATCCAGTTAAGAAATGGGCAGAAGACATGAACAGACACTTTGCTAAAGAAGACAGAAATGGCCAATAGACACATGAAAAAATGCTCAACATCCCGGGGCATCAGGGGAATACAAATCAAAAACACAATGAGATATCGCCTTAGACAAGTTGGAATGGCTAAAATTAACAAGACAGGGAACAACAAATATTGGTGAGGAGTAGAGGAAGGGAAACCCTCTTACACTATTGGTGGGAATGTGAGCTGGTACAGCCACTCTGGAAAACAGTATGGAGATTCTTCAGGATGTTAAAAATACAGCTACCTTTCAACCCAGCAATGTACTAGTGGATATTTATCCCAAAGATACAGAGGTAGTAAAAAGAAGAGCCATATGTACCCCAATTGTTCACAGCAGCAATGGCCATAATGCCAGACTGTGGAAGGAGTTGAGATGTCCTTCAACAGATGAATGAATAAAGAAGATGTGGTACACACACACACACACACACACACACACACACACACACACTCAGCCATCAGAAAGAATGAATACTTACCATTTACATCGATGTGGATGGAACTGAAGTATATTATGCTACGTGAAATAAGTCAATCAGAGAAAGATAATTATCATATGTTTTTACTCATATGTAGAATATAAGAAAGAGGACAGAGGACCATAGGGAAAAGGAGGGAAAACTGGGAAGAAATCAGAGTGGGAGACAAACCATGAGAGACCCTTGATTCTGGGAAAATGACTGAGGGTTGTGGAGAGGGAGGTGGGTAGGGGATGGGGTGACTGGGTGATGAGCATCAGTAAGGGCACGTGATGTGATGAGTACTGGGTGTTATACGAAACTAATAAATCATTGAACACTACACCAAAAATTAGCGATGTACTATATGTTGCCTAATTGTATTTAAATAAAAATAAAATAAAATAAATTTAAATAAATTAAAAAAATTATTTGATGGCAAATTTTAAAACAATAAAGCATGAAACATATTTACCAACAGACTAAAATACCCTTAATTTATTTGCAATAAGAAAAAAAAAAGCATGAACCTACTTGGGGTAATTAATGCTATAGTATTTAATCCTGTTTGCAAAAAACCTAGATGCCCAATGATTTCAATCTAGTTTATCATCCTAGCAAAACTTTAAAGTTCCATGTTACTAAGAACTTTGAAATCTACCTTTATAATTACCCATAAAGACTTTGAGACAGAAAATTAACCATCATTTTAAGCCCTCCTTTTGCTAACAAATTGCAACAGAGATTATGAGCTTATATGACCTTCAGTAAATCGGTAGAATCAAGTTTTCACATTTAATGTTGATAACTTTAAAGACATGTCTATCTTAATCAAGCCAATAAACTTAAATTATTTTAAATACCAAATTATAGTCCAGCTGGATTCTCTTTTAGAAATCAGTTTGTTCTCCATTGTCAATTTTTACCTGAGACACTGGTGGGGAAATCCAAAGATGAGTGGTGTGTGTAGGCTGCACCCAAGTCTGAGCAGAAAAACAGGAGGAGAAGGAGGGTACCAAAGAGGCAGAATGCTGCCAGAAAGCAGAGAAAGAAGGTTCCAGGTTCTAAAGCCTGTCATCTCAGATGGATGAACATACACAGATTTTTGTTTGTTTGTTTTCCACCAAAGTGGAATTAAGGAGTCCATGTCAGGCTGGAGAAAACAGGAAACTTCCCTGAAACAAAAGAGCTTTAGCAGCTACTTGGGAATATTCCATAAAGTCCCTGTCTCAAGGTAGGCTAACAGAGACCATTGGTTCCAATATTTAGCCATCCAGGAAACAAATGAGGGAGAAGCCCCCACATCTATTAGGAGAAACAGTGAGAAAGAGGCTCAGCATCCTCTCTCCTAGGGAGGGCCTGTGTTTCCTCTAAAAACCTGGGTTTGTTCAGAGGAGGTCTATTTGGACAATCATCGCTCCCTATGTCAGGAGGGAGTTTAATAGCCAGACACATCCGGGCAAGCACATTCTGTAAGAGGCCCTTAGGTGCAGTTCCTAATGCAGAGCCCCGTTTTCCTGAGAAGACCCCACTGAGGCCAGGCAGTGTTAGTGGAGCTCAGTCCTTTCTTAGCTTTGCAATCCAAGTTGTTTTCAGTGCGTTAAAAGGCACCCAAGGGAGAATTTTTGAGAACTGAAGAAGAGACCATATCTTAAAGGTCATCTTGTGAAGGTCACACCTCATTTTACCTTGCTTTCAAGAATCCACCATTTTGGGGGCGCCTGAGTGGCTCAGTGGGTTGAGCGACTGCCTTCAGCTCAGGTCATGATCCTGGAGACCCGGGATCGAGTCCCACATTGGGCTCCCTGCTCGGCGGGAAGCCTGCTTCTCCCTCTCTCAGTCCCCCTGCTTGTGTTCCCTCTCTAGCTGTGTTTCTCTCTGTCAAATAAATAAATAAAATCTTAAAAAAAATCCACCATTTTTAACCTATGGAAAACACTAGAAAAGTTTTACAAGGGGAAATTACCCAATTTTGTAGTACAAAGTCCAGAGGAGTCCCCGTGAAGGATGGCCTATCTCCCGTCTTGTGATCCCAGTGTTATCCTGTACCTGTTATAGAAAGGTACCTATGAAGGTGTCCCTTCATATCAGCTCTCTGTCCCTTAGCCAAGGCATCCCTTGGTGACCCATCCTAGAGTGAGAGTGTCCTAACACTCTAGGGTACTGGAAAGTTGAGCTGACAGGAGTCCCACTCCAGCACCTGGCACCTGACTCTCCCCCCTTCTGGACTATCACTGAATGAAATAGGTTATAATCTCTTAGGTAATTTAACCATAGTTAAGGGTGCAAACTGGTTTCTAGGGATTTGTAGACAGGTATGTGCTGCTTGTGGAGGAGACTTCCCTCTCTGGGCTGTGACCTCCACAGCTGGATTCCTTCCTTTTTTTTTTTTTTAAAAGATTTTATTTATTTATTTGACAGAGAGAAACAGCCAGAGAGGGAACACAAGCAGGGGGAGTGAGAGAGGGAGAAGCAGGCTTCCTGCCGAGCAGGGAGCCCGATGTGGGACTCGATCCCGGGTCTCCAGGATCATGACCTGAGCCGAAGGCAGTCGCTCAACCAACTAAGCCACCCGGCGCCCCTGGGTTCCTTCCTTTTATGTGTCTAAGACACCCCATGTCATTTATGATGTCCAGGGGCAGGCTCAGAGCACAGGATGATCAGTCCTGAGGTGTGCTACCCGGATGAGGCCTGAGATTAGTCAGGGGGAATTCCTGTCACATATATCTGTGGAGTTCTCGTATGGAACCCTCGTTTACTTTGCACCCAAGACTCTGATAAATAAAAGCCCATCAAATTATAGTTTATTTTCAGTGGTAAAGCATCCAAGCATCCCTTCCGTATACTGGAGGACCTATCAGTGGGCAAGTTCCCACTGAGGAGTATATACCCCTACCTTTAGCATTACTACAGGTCTATACCATCTGCTGCTGAAACAGGAAATCTTTCTCTACCTGAACTGTAACTAACCCAGCTGCCAGGGCAGCCTACTTAGGTAGAACCTGAGCAGTCATGGGCTTCTTACCCCTTTTTAATCTTTTTGCCAATGGACCTGAAGGCAGATAGAAGCCTGCAAAGTAGTGACTTCCAAGCAATCATACAAAGAGAATATCTGATTTTATCCTCATGCTCATCCCTATGTTTCTACACCTGTACCCGACAATAGGAAAGGTGCTTTATCAGTAAGCAAAAACAGAAATGGCCATCTCTTGGAGGCCAATCTGAGTAAAATCTTCTTTTAAGGGGAAAAACCTCATAATGGCACATGCAGCATCTATGTAGCATATAACAAAACCTGTCAAATCTGTCCTGATGCCACTGCACCCAGAAAAGGCCAAGAGCTCTGGAGAAAGTATTTCAAAGAATGAAAAATGCTCCTGGCTTAAAAGGAAGAGTCGCATAGTTGAGGTCCATAGTCACCATCAGAAGCGACAGAGGCTCTAGTGTGGCGGCACACTTCCCACAAGACAGAGATCGTAGGAAAGAGTGAGCTGGTTAGGCCAGGCCAGTTTTTGCTTCCTGTGCAGAAAGGGAGATTGGACAGCCAGTCACAGACGCCTGTCACCTGAGTCTTAAAACAGGTGGCTGTGCGAGTTGCTTTCACATGGCCAGCAGATGCCCCGTGTTCACGGGAAAGGAGGGCCGGCCGGGGGAGGTAAGGCTCCCAGAACTAAAGACAGAGTCTGCTTTACTCATCTTCTGATGAATGAGATGGGATGAAGTTTCCCACCAACACACCGGAAATGTTACAGGCTCTTGTCTCATGGAGTTGAAGGATGAGTCTCTTGCATAGAAAGTACATGAAGTGAACGTTTATTGAGAGAAGGTGAGAACAGAAAGGAAAGGAAAGGAGCCCTCTAGAGTGCAAGGGGTCCTGAATGGGTTGCCCCTGAGAGCTTTCATGGCCAGTCTTTTATAGAAAACTGACCAGGGAACTTGATAAATAACTCATCTATAACATTTAAGACAAACAAGATGTATTTGTAAATGAAATGAAATGAAAGTATCTCATCTATATTTAGAGCAAAGAGGGTGGATTTGTTGTGTTCCTTCTACTGGTTATAATGTCTACACATTCTGCCACATCTGAGATTTCTGTGAGCCTGGCTAGGTGTCACCCTGCCTGCCTTTCCGCACCTGCCCTTGTCTATCCCCTTCTCAGCGTTGTCATGCCAAAATGCTTTCTGGTGTTGGAGTCTATTCTGCTTTACTTGGCCAAATCATTTGGTCCTCTTCTAAATTGGAAAAACAAAAGCAAAACATTTTGTTTCACATAGTTTTAGAAATCTACAAAATTATTTTTAAAATTACATAGTGTAGAAATTATCAACTATTAATATATGTAAATTGTTTAGCTTCTTATAATTTTGGAAACAATAAGTACTTCTTTTTTTTAAGATTTTATTTATTTGAAGAGAGAAACACAGCCAGAGAGGGAACACAAGCAGGGGGAGTGAGAGAGGGAGAAGCAGGCTTCCCGCCGAGCAGGGAGCCCGATGTGGGGCTCGATCCCGGGTCTCCAGGATCATGACCTGAGCCGAAGGCAGTCGCTCAACCAACTGAGCCACCCAGGCGCCCCAGTTTTTATACTTTTTAGACAAAGAGACAATAAATCTGTGAGGCATTGATAGGATCCAGAAAACAGATGTTTGGGAGCTTCAGTTAGTGAGGAACTCTAAGGTAGTGGATCAGTAACAGGTTAACAGGACCTGTTACCCAAGCGGGTCCCCGTGGTGCTGAGCGCACCTGAGGCCGCCCCGGGCAGGCGGGGCTGGGTAGGGCAGCTACAGGAGGCCACCTGCCCGGCTCACGGAAGGCCCAGGTGCGGGGAGATGCTGCGGCATACAGAGCCGGGGGTGAGGACGCACACGGAGACCGCCTCGTGCGTCCCGAATGTCACACAAGAGTTGTCCATGGCAGTCACTGACTAGGAACACACCCCAGAGGGGAGGTGAGCACCTTGCCCTTGGTGTCGGTCTGACACGGAAGCCCCCGCGCCGGTTTTCTATGGAGACCAGACACAAGGGCTCTCAGGAGCGACTCCTTGGGGCCCCTCTCGCTCTACAGAGCTCTTTTTGCTTTCTTTCTTTCAGTCCCTACCTCCTCTTAATAAGCTTTCACTTCACTTCACCTTTCTGTGCCCGTGAGGTTCATTCTTCGCCCGTAAGACAAGCACCCCACAGCCTGCAACCGAACGAATAGGGACTATTTTCCCAAGTCTTGACTCTCCGAACAGGGGGACGAGGGTAACCAGCTTTTCTTACTAGGGTTTGGGTTGGATATCGGAGTGGGGTCTTACCATTATAGGCTGAGATGACTGTCGGGCACTTCCAGCACGGGCTGATTCCTCCGTGCAGGGGACATCCTCAAATGTTTCTTTTCTGTTTAGTAGTTGGTTAGTTTCTAAAAGGTTAAGACTGACAGCTAGGCAGAAACTTCTAGGAGTTTCCTGAGTTCAGGAGGTCGGTCGTGGGATCATGGGGTTGTGGTGGTGACACTACCTCTGGGAGAAAAATATCTTACTTCTTATGACAAGGAGGGTGCATTTCATGTGGGAGACAGGTCTCCTGCTATCAGGGGTCAGAGGAAGATCTGAGTGTCCCTCTACAGGCTGTTTCCCAAGGAGCTCTAGTTCAAAATAATCAGCATGTCATTGTGGTGCCTCTTGGGCTGCCTGCCCTCAGTCCCAATAGTTTTATTTAAAGTTTTGTTTTCTTCCTTTTCTTTTTTTTAAATATTTTATTTATTTATTTGACAGAGAGAGAGATCACAAGTATACAGAGAGGCAGACAGAGAGAGGAGGAAGCAGGCTCCCTGCTGAGCAGAGAGCCCGATGGGGGCCTCCATCCCAGGACCCTGAGATCATGACCTGAGCTGAATGCAGAGGCTTTAACCCACTGAGCCACCCATTTTCTTCCTTTTTAATTTTCAGGTTTTCAGGTTTTTTTTCTTGCTTAATTTCATTGTGTAGCAATACCTAAAATGAAGTAAGGATAAAACCCCTGAAAATCCAAAGATACATATATATATATTCATATGTATGGCACAGTAGCATTTATTCATAAACATTTATTTTTGCTCATAAGTGCAAGAATCCACTGGGCAGTCCTCCTGCACCAAAGTAACCAGAACAGCTGAGCTCAGCCAGGGCCCTATGCATTTTTGGACTGCTGGTAGGTCGCATAGCCTCCACTTGGATGACTTGGCCCTTTTCCACATGGCTTTTCATTAGCCCACAGCTTAGCTTGTGCATATTTCCCCTGACAGGAGTGCTCTGAGAGAGAGCATAAGTGTGCAAGGCCTCTTGAGGCCGTGCTGATGCACATCACAGGCATGACGCTCCAAAGCCAGCCAAAGCCAACTTCTAATCGAAGGGATTTAGAAACGAGTCTTCTGCTCCTCCATGGGAACGGCATGTGCTCCTCTGACTAGATTCTGGAAAACAGACCATCTGCAGAAGAATTGCAGTGACTCCACTTAATGTGAAGGAGAACTAAGACTTTCTTATTGGTAAGTCACTGGGAATACAGCCATCCATCCATCCATCCATCCATCCTCCCTTCTTCCTTTTTCAGGATCCTGGTACTTCAGCATTACTCAGCTAAAGTTGAAAAATTAAGTGATCAGGATTTAAAAATATATATTCTATTTTAGAACCATGTTTAGGCTATAAATTCATTCTACAGGATCTTAAGGATCAGTATATTCATCATTACACCTTCTAAATATTGTTTACTGAGAGACCAAGTAGTGTATTATATTTCTTTTCCTATATCACTTTTTTCTCCTTTTCTTTTTCTCTTGTTTATCTTATATTGCTTCCCTAAATTGAGAAATGGTGTTAAATCTTAAAGGTGGAGTAAATCTTTATTTTTTCCTGGACACTTCCCTACTGAAGTGCACTATCTTGCTGGATGAATCCAGAGGGATTTTTTGCTGGGGGTCCTGCACAACTATCAACCTGGAATATTTGTTTTTACTTTCTCCTGGTTGAAAAAATAAACTTCATAACTTTTTTCCTGTTTCTTATATTCTCTTCTTTCTGGTTCGTCTCTGAATTTTTCTGTATTTTTAAAGAAGGGCCATCTGAGACAGAATTTTGAGTCTTTTCATATCTAAGAATATTTCAATTCTATTCCAACATTTGAATTTGGGTGGAAATCCATTTTGCCTCATATTTTTGCATCTGTTTTACTATATTTAAGTATCTAACATTGGCAATTTTTAGTTAAAAATTCCTCAGTGTTTGAGATTGCTTCTTTATAACTGTTTGAAAATTTCTCATTGAATGAGCCGTTTTTTTCGCTAAATGTGCTGTAATCAGTTGGAATTCTTGTGTCTTTCAGATCAAGATAATTACCTTTAATTATTTATTGATTTCTTTAGTCTCTACTTTCCTCCCCCCTCCCTTTCTTAGACCTTCTGCATTAAGTTTCTATGAACTTTATGCTTTCTTTTATATTTTCTCTTATATTTTCTTTCTTTCTTTCCCATATTTTGGAAGTTTTCTGAATTATATATTAAGTGCTTCTTGCTTGGGGGTCTTGACCAACAGCCTTCTTTGGCTGTCCTCAAAGTATAGCCTCCTAGATAGGACCCACACTGGCTTAACTAATTCAGCAATCTTAATTGGCTAGCTGATGCTCAAATTATGGATTGTAAAATCAAATTTTCTAAAATAGTCGACAAAAACTAAGGAAGTATGCTTTCAGTATGATATAAGACCAGGGGAATTGTTTGTTGCTTTTGTTCTCTGAAATATTTGGCACATACAGGAATAAAAAGCATGTCATTTAAGGACCTATCCTTAAGCTGGTGAGGACCATGCCTGTGTTCCTGAGCAACCAAGGCCAATACTGACTTTACATAAAATTTCCTCACAGGTAATCTAAGGACCTGCTACCCTGAGGGAGAACTTGGGTGATACAAGGTCTCTGTTCCGTCTGGAGCTCCTCTGGAGGCCAATGGGGCACATTCCAACAAGCCCACCCACACTTCCTCTTTATCATCCTGCCCCTCCTGCCCTAGGGAAATTGCATTCCAGGAGGAAGTCTTGGTATTTGGCTGTGGCCAAAGATGCTTCAGCAGATGGTCTGTGCTCTTTTAAATGACCTAAGGCTCAGTCATGACCACTGACTGGGAGGAGAGGTGGTTAGAACTGTGGAAAGAAAATAGGTCCATGATAGCTTAATATATTGATTGAACATCTGCTTACTTTCCATGGTTTAGCATATGTGTGTATAATACAGAAAAACCTAGACAAAGGAGTCACCTATTTTACTCTCTGAGCTTATATTTAGTGGGTAATTTGGAGAACGGATTAGAGAAAAGAACAAAATTTACCATATGACATATGTATGATGTATCCCTTTGGATATCTTAGATCCTAGACTAGAAGAGAACACAATTTCAGAAATAAGATCAGGCAAAACTCATCTTCCTTTGCAGACTTCTCATGTCTTGGCTCACCTCCTTAAATCCACTCAGTCACTAGTGAGTTGTGGCTGTGATGTTCAAATGTTCCCTTACTCTTTGAACATTTGAACATTAACTCACTGTATCTGAAAAAGAGGCTTTCTCGAATTCTTAGAGAAAGAATTTCAAGGAAAGAACATCAATCATAGGAGTTGTTGGTGACTATTAGGTGTGGGAAACAGCTGAGCCCTATTCATGGTAGTGGCATCTTGATTCACAGATCAAAACTTGTGGAAAGTAAAAGAAAACAAATAGTCTTAAATGTGTAATCAGGAAAAAAAACAAAAGGAGACTGCCATAAAACATTAAGTCTGCATTTCAGAATCTTAGAAAAGTAAAGGAAGCAGTAAGGAAGTAGAAGGTAGAAAATAATAAAGACAAGAAAACACACATAAATAGAATCCGTACAAGGTTGGAATTCCCAAAGAGGAAAGAGGCCAGAACCCAGTTTGGCAAAACTCTGGGTCGAGGTTCACCAGTCCGACTGATGCGGGACTAGGAAGTGGAGTGGTGCTGCTGGCAGCGCTTGTTTTTATTAGCTGGGGTGGGGGTGTGGTCAAAGGTGTGGTTTTTTGCAATTTTCAGGGGGAGTTTCTAGGCAACAGGGGGTGGTCTGGAGGCAAAATCTTCCTGGGATGTTGCATGCTTGGAGGGTTATAGGAGCTGATCCAGCCTTAGGACCAGAAAACCAAATGTATTCTTTGAAACACTAATAAAATTGATTCGATTAGAAGTCGTTAGGAATGAAAAAGGGACACATAGCATAAGGGAGCAGAAATTACAAAGATAATAGGAGGATTTTAAGAATAACTAAATGCCAATAGATTGGAAAATTTATATGAGCAATTTTATTATATGGACAAATTTTTTAAAAAGGTAACTGGTGAAAGTAGGCTAAAAAAGAAATGAGAAATCTGAATTGATGTAGGAAAGAACATTAGGGTTCAAAGCCAATGGCCAAAAAGAATTCTTGAAAATGTCTTTGGTGCAAAAAGCCGGGGCAGGACCTGTGGGCAGAAAGAGATGCCCTTGCGTCATGGAGGTGGCCCATTATATACTTTCAAGTTGGGAGGGGGTTAGGGATAGCGTAAGTCTCCAAGGAATTTTGGAAGCAAGGTTTCTAGGACCTTGAGGGGGCTAGCAATTGTTGGGGAAATGTCATTTATTACTGTTTAACCTACATGAATACTCAAATTGGTGCTTTAAATGATCTCTTTCCTGTGGTGTTTGCTTTAAAATTCTGGACTGATCTCTTTATTGGACTTCTCATTCTTAGAGCAATACTAATCTTGATGCATGGTCTTTTTCAGTATCTCTCCACTTGGTGCCGAGATCCCATCCCTACAAGGACTTCACATTGACAGATGATCCTTTCTACTCAAGGAGGGTCATATATGTCATCTGTGTTGATGACAGTTCAACTGCCTCCCGCTTTCGTAACTCCCCGATATGTCCCCCAACTGACCATTATTGACCCATAAGTAGGGACATCTCTCTGCCCTATTCAGCAGGGAGAACTTAGAGAAGATGAGAACTTCCCCCTTCTACAACCGTAAAGATTTGAGGGTCAGAATTGTTTGGGAGGGAAATGAGGGAGCAGAAGGCTAGCTGAAGACAAAGCAAAAGCTAACACCCTGTGCAGCCTCCCACCACCTCCCACTCCTGGGTGGGACATCGGAATCTGCCAACTATCGGGTAAGGTTAATACTGTGCCAGAGGGGAAAACAACCTTAACTTGTTATCTTGTAGGTATCTTGTAGGTTGGCTCTCTTTAGCAAAGAAAGTTCTTTTGAAACCTCCCTTTCCCTTTCTTCACCCAACTCCCCAAGGGTATCACCTGCCACTACCCAAGATCCTGGTGCAAGCATCTCTTTCTGCCAGCAGGTCCTGTCTCTGTGCTTCAAATAAAATCACCATTTTGCATTAAAAACAAAAGAAAACAAAAAACCCACCTTAGTGCTGGGACCCTTCAGATGTGTATCAGTGTGGGCTGTTTGCTTGGGGGATGATTACCAACACATATCTTGAGGGGTTTAGAGATAAAGGAAGTTTCCAAAGTAATTTATTTATGCTAAAATAGACGTAAGGATCCTGGGTTGGAGGGGGTAAGGGGGTTGGTTCAGGCTAGGATTGCCTTTTGCCCTTAAGCCAAGTATTAACATCCAGGCAGTTGAGTCCCTAGAGTATTGTTGCAGTGCCTATTTCAAGGAGTTCACAATGGGCTGTAAGCAGTAAGGAAATTTAATAATTTTCCTTCTGTTTTTGATTCCCACATTATGAACTACTAAACTGAATATATTGCATTAGTAGTGAAAACACTTTTACATAAAAAAATTCTAGACCCAGATGGTCTTAAAGGAAGAAATAATGTGAAAAGTATAATAAATTGCACAGAAAATTTTAAGAGTCTAGGTCTTCATCAACTACTTATAGGATGCTAACAAAACTATGATAATGTGGTTTTGGAATATAAGTAAGGTTCGGTGGGTAGAGTCCAGAGCCGATGGTTAAGAATTCTTGAGATGTCTTCAGTGCAACATGGTGGTTTATTAAAGCGTGGGGACGTGACCTGTGGGCAGAAAGAGCTGCTGGGTTGTGAAGGGTGGCTGATCATAAAGCATGGGGTTGTGAAGGGTGGCTGATCATAAACCATGGGGTTGTGAAGGGTGGCTGATAATAAACCATGGGGTTGTGAAGGGTGGCTGATCATAAAGCATGGGGTTGTGAAGGGTGGCTGATCATAAACCATGAGGTTGTGAAGGGTGGCTGGTCATAAACCATGGGGTTGTGAAGGGTGGCTGATCATAAACCATGGGGTTGTGAAGGGTGGCTGATCATAA
>PITA01012112.1:0-40046 GCA_004023965.1 Spilogale gracilis | reverse complement strand
TGAGAGAGGGAGAAGCAGGCTTCCTGCAGGGCTCCATCCTAGGACTCTGGGATCATGACCTAAGCCGAAGGTAGATGCTTAATGACTGAGCACCCAGGTGCCCCAAGGATTTCCATATCTTTTTTTTTTTTAAGATTTTATTTATTTATTTGACAGAGAGAAACACAGCTAGAGAGGGAACACAAGCAGGGGGAGTGAGAGAGGGAGAAGCAGGCTTCCCGCCTAGCAGGGAGCTGGATGCGGGGCTCAGTCCCAGGACTCGGAGAGAGATCATGACCTGAGCCGAAGGCAGTCGCTTAAACAACTGAGCCACCCAGGTGCCCCAAGGATTTCCATATCTTAAAGAAGACTCACGGAGTATAGGAGGCCTTGCCATAAGACATTTGTAATCTGAGGGAGACTCAGGTCCAGCAGGATTGTGATCTCTGTAAGTTTAACTATCTATTTTCCTTTCCTTAGTTTTAGCGCAACCAGGAGTGTATGTGAAATGTCATATATATCCTATGGGGGGGTCAAGGAGGTTGTGGGGTGTCAGGTTCTGCTTTGTCCTCAGCTTGCCCTCTGTTCCCTCATCAAATGGTATCAAATCTGATCAGGATGTCATGCTTATAAATGATAATCTATACACTGAAATGTGAAATAATTACAAAGCAACGATCAGGACTTGCATGGGGTTTTAAAAAGTGATGGGTATACAGTGAGAAAATAGAACAGAACATATTTCCATCATTAGAAACAAATGCTTAGAAAATAAAATCATACTAATTGCAATTTAACAATTTATGAAGGACATTAAATGAATATAACAAAATTTGTGCAAGATTTCCATGGTGAGAAACAGTGACACAGTGACAAAGGTAGAAACAGTGACAAAGGTAGAAACAGTGACAAAGGTGCCTGAATTAAGTGACTTGAGGTTGTGAGAGTTTCTGTTTTCTCTCAAATGATCCATGGAATCAATCCAAGCCCCACTCAAAAATCCAAACAAATTGATTTTAGAATGTGTGTAGAATTAGAAAAAGGTCAAGATTCAGTCAAAAAAACCTTCTTCAATTCCATGTAAGGTGGAAAACTCCCAGTCCCCAGCCCCATCCTATCTGCTCCTCCCCACTACTCCAAGATGAAAAAGACCAAATGGGCCTCCGCTTGGTTGAGAGAGAAAGAGAACATGTTCCCTAGGCTGATTTAGCTCTCCTGGCGCTCCTGTCTAGATTATACTGTTGCAGAGAAACCTGAGGCCACCAGGACACTCAGGCCGCACACGGAGAGCCGGGAGAACACAGCTTTATTCCCGGGTGGGCTCAGTGGGATGACAGGTTAGGGGAGAGTTCTTAGGGTTACAGGTGATGGGGGCAGTAACGGGGTGTTTTCGCAGTGTCTCGTAGCCCATCGGCTCTTCCACGCGGGGGTATAATCTATACGGGAATGCCAGGAGAGTGCTAAATCATCCCGGGGAACTTCTTTCCCCCTCTGAGCCAAACTGCCCGCCCTTCGGGCTCATCCAGAGCAGTGGGGGCGGGGGGCAGACAGGATGAGGCTGGCCCTGGGAAGTCCATTCAACCTTCTCAGGGAGAGCGGGGCTGGGGCCCTGGTCAGTCCTCTGAGTTTTTTGGCCTCAGTGAGATGGGGGGGAAGGAGCAGATAGGACCCGGCTGGGGCCTGGGAGTTTTTCCGCCTCAATACCCCCGCAGACAGAGGGCCATGAGAGACCACGAAAAACATCCTGTTACCATCCCCCCATGACCTGTAACCATAAAACCTCTCCCCATAACCCTGCCAGGCTCTCAGCGCTTATGGAAGGGCCCCTGAGCCGCTGGCATGAGGCAGCTATGATTTCCACCTGCCGCTTGAGTCTCCTCGTCGCCTCAGATTATACTTTTATTTTATGTTCTATTTCCAGTTCCCACAGGTCCACACTTAGATCAGTCCCCACATCTGCCCACTTCAAGATCTAGTCTAGACTACTTTGACCAGAAATAGCCTCTTTCAGTGTGGAATAAAAGCTGTAAGAAAGTAAAAAGGTGGACAAGCACAAATTCCAAAGAGAAATTGTTTGGAATCCATTATTGTACAATAACTGCATATGTGGGCTTAGGTGGGGTTAGGGTTAGGAAGGAAAGAGTCAGAGGGAATTGAAAGCAGGGAACCCAAACCCTCCAGAAGGAAAACGGAAGGCAGAACTCCCCTAGTGCCCATCTCAGGAAAGACCACCACCTGTGAGACCTGTGCGGTTTGGCCTGCCTCTCTCATGAGCAGGTGGGAGCAGCAGGGAATGAGGCAGCTGAAAGATGAACAAATGAATGTTTGCAACTTGGCCCACACCTTCTTTTCTTCACACAGGGATGAAAAACAGTTCAACCTCCAAAGAGAAAGGACCTTGGTCTCCATCCTAAGGGCAGTAAAATATAAAAATGAGGAAGAGACAGAATTCACAATGCAACCAGTCCTGGATAGAGAAGCCCCTAAGGTTTAGGGGGAAATGGGAATTTAAAGGGAAGGGGACACAGAGAAAAAAAAAGAAGTAGGAGAAAAGGAGAAAGAGAAGGAGGAGAAAGAGGTGGTGGTGGTAGAGGAGTAGAAGGATGAGGATGAGGAGGATGAGGAGGAGGAGGGGGAGGAGGGAGAGGAGGAGGAAGACGAGGAGAAGGAGATGAGGAGAAGAGCGGCTGTAGGGACCTGAGAGTCGGGCATGGTCAGGGAAAACGACTAGGTGCTCTTCGTCAGACCTCATCTACCTTGCTCAGAGGAAGACGATGGACCAGTAGGACTGGAACCAGACCTAAGTTCTCTGGAAGAACTACCTAGTATTTTTTCTGTTCTATTCACTGCCATATTTTATGAAGAAATATGCCATAAGTGACATGCATAGCCACAGGTGACATTTAATCCTCTCAAATTATGTGATCACCAGAATAGTGACAATTAACAATGATTTTTTTAAAGATTTTATTTATTTATTGGAGTGAGAGAGAGTGAGAGAGAGCATGAGGGGGTAGAAGATCAGAGGGAGAAGCAGGCTCCCCATGGAGCTGAAAGCCTGATGCAGAACTCAATCCTAACACTCCAGGATCAGGACTGGAGCCTGAGGCAGTTGGTCAGCCAACTGAGCCCCCCCCAGGTGCCTGGCAACTAACATTTCTTAATGACAATAGTGAAGCAATGAGTCATAGTTAAGAAGTGCTTAAATGATTTGTAGTTAATAATGCAAACTTGTTCATAACCAAATGAATAATATTCAACAATTACCAATGGCTTCTATGCCAAACAAAATTTACTTTAAAAAATCATCAATTAATAAAAGTATGTGAATATAATTACTCATGGCAAAAACTAAATTGTAAGGATAATTAGATTGAGTTTTTTGAAGCTACCATAAAAGAAGTGAGAAATAATAAGAGCAAGCCTCTGTTAGCCCTCCAAAATATGATGTGGAAATAAATTAGCTGTAGAAGTCCTATTAAGAGTTGATACTGTATCACGTTTGGTGGATATGAGTAGAAAATCTGCTACCAGGTAGCATCTGCCAACTCTATGTGTTCAGAATGAATTGTCCCAAAGTGGCATATGGATTATTTCAGGTTGAAAACAATCGAGGCTCCAAAGACTTAGGAAGAAACTTTGACCTTCTCCTTGACAGCCTAAAGAAATTTAGATGGAGGACCTCCCCAGGAGGAGAGCAATTATCATGGGTAACTTCATTATAATATGGACTAGGGTAGAAAGGGAGGAACTTAGCAAGGTCTGTTTGTTAAAATTGTTCCTCGTGTTCCGTTGTTTCCAAGTGGCCCAGCAAACCTTGTATCCTGTGACTTTATTCCACTCACTTATTTCTTGTAGTTTTTATGTAGATTCCATTGGAGTTTTTACATAGATGAATATATTCCATTTAATATATCATCTGTAAAAATAGACAGTTTTACTTCATGCTTTTCAATCTGCATGTCTTTCTTTATTTTTCATATCTTATTGCAGTGTTTAGTACAACACTGAATAAAAGTGATGAGAGTAGATATCCTTACCTTATTTCCAGTCTTAAGGGGAAAGGCTAAACTCTTTCATCATCAAGTATTACATTCTATGGAGTCTTTTTGTAGATATCTTTTGATAGATTCAAGAGGTTTCCTGCTAGTTCTAGTTTGGTGATCATTTTTTATTGCAAATAGATGTTTCATTTGCCAAGTCCTTTCTCTGCAACTATTGAGGCATCATCTGGCTTTACTTTCTCATCCACTAATATGGTGAAGTGCATTGATTGAGTTTTGAACGTTGACCTAAACTTGTATGCTTGAGATACAATCCACAATGTACCATCCTTTCCATTTATTGTTGGATTGAATTTAATAAATGATTTTATTAAAGTAAAAAAATAAACATAAGTATTTTCTTGTGTGCCTTTGTTGATAAAAGTAAAAGTACTTCAATTGTTTTTCTTTATTTAGACTTTTTAAGGTTCAGAAAATGTCTCTTTATGAATGCTTTTTGTGTACTTGAAAATAATGTGTATTATCTGAGTTCTTCAGTGGGGTGGTCTATAAATGCCATTTGGGTTCATTTGATCAATAGTGTTTTTCCAGTCCTCTGTATACCTAATGTTCCTTCTTTCCTCCCTCCCTCTCCCCTTCCTTCTGCCCCTTTTTTGTCTTTCTTGTCTCTTTGTTTTATTAATTACTGAGAGAGGAGTTCCAATCTACAAATATAATGTTGGCCTTTTCTAGTCTTTGTTTCATCTTCGTATTTTTCTGTGTCATATATAGTTGGCCTGGAAAAATAGAAGTTTGAACTGCACGGGCCAACCTACACACAGAACTTTTTCCCCATGAATATAGTATGGTACTATAAAGTATTTTCTCTTCCTTATGACTTTTTTAGATAACATGTTCTTTTCTCTAGCTTACTTAATTGTAAGAATACAGTAGTAATCAAAACATGTGTTAATGGGCTACTCATGTTATCAGTGAGGCTTCTGGACAACAATAGGCTACTAGCAGTTAAGTTTTGGGGGAATCAAAGTTATATGCAGAGTTTTTACTGCCTTGGGGGTTTGCATTGTGTTATTCAAAGGTCAGCTGGAGTTTTAAACTCTCAGTGCAAATACATTTAAGAGTCATATCTTTTTGATGATTTGGCTGCATTATCATTGTGAAATGTTCCTCTTTATAATGATTATAATATAACCATTTCAATTTTCTTTTTTGTTAGTGTTGTACATCATTATTCATTATTTTGCTTTTAATTCACTTTTTCTTTTATGTGTAAAGCCAGATATATATTTCATACAGAATATATAGTGGATATATTTGGATCTCGATTTTTTAACCAATCTGATAAACTCTGTCTTTAATTTGGTTGTTCATATTTAGACTATTTACATTCAACGTAATTATAGACATTATTAAACATATCATCCTGCTATTTCTTTTCTGATTGTTTCCTTTGTTTCTTGTTTTATTCTATTATTATTATTTTTAATGCTATATTCCTTTTCTCAGCTCGTGGATATCCCCACTGAGTCGGCCTCCATGGGCATGGTTGATTTGCCATCAGAAAGATACTGCTCTTTGTTAGGTAGCCACGAAGGGCCAGCAACGCTCTGATGGGAAGAACCTGAGCTCTAGACATCCATATTGCAACAGCAGTCTTTAAACTAATAGTTGTCAGAATCTGAGGAATTTATCCTCAAGCAGTCATCTGTGTTTGATCTTTCATGGCTGGAAGACATCTTTGGAGAGAGGTGTCCTCAAAGAATGATGCCAGTAAGGCAAAACTAATGCATCCAACTGGTGGTCTTCATTTAAACTGCTGATTTGCAGATTGGGAAACAGAGAAACCAGACCCTCCTCTAAAGAATTGTTTGGCAAGTGAAATTAGGAAATGGAAATTTGTCTTGGTGTCTCAGAAATTTATGTCCCATCCATCCTCAAGCTGTTGTGGATGATGGTTATGTTTCTGATCAGACATGGATAATGTTGATCTCTATGAAGGGTTCCTGTTCCAGGGTAGGGAGCATTTTCAACTCTGGGAAATCTGGGGATCTGCTTCCCTTTGGCTGGAAGGAACTACACTGCTAGGAGCACAGCCTGAGACCAAAAAGGATGCTGTGAGACTCTCCACCTACAAACCCTGCTCTGATTTCTCCAACTTTTCTCATTCTATGGAAAAACTGCTTTCCAGGAAAGCTCTTGTTCTGATTTAGATAGAGGAATCTCTAGCAATTATCATCAATAATTGGCTCAGTTATCACTAATAATTGAGGAACCATGTGATCTAGATTTGCACAAAGAGATAAACAAGAAGTAATTAATTTACCTAATATTTGCTGAGTGCCTTCTATATGTTAGGCACTGTTCCCAGCTATATTGCAAATAATGAGAAAAAGACAGGAAAGTCTTTTTTTTTTTTTAAGGTTTTGACAGAGAGAGAGAGACAGTAAGAGGGGAAACACAAGTGGGGGAGCGGGAGAAGGAGAAGCAGGGATCCAGCTTATTAGGGTTTGTGATCAAAGGAACAAGGCTGATACAAAAGCGAAGGTTAAGCAGAGCCTTACTTCGGGCCAAGCATCAGAATTTTGCTGGCTGGCCAGGGCCCTGGAAGATCAGGGTCACTTCCCCAAAGAGAGAAAGTGGCCCTGCCTATTCTTACAGACTACCTTTTATAGGGGGAAACCACACCCTGAGCTGACCTGGCTCACGGTAGCTTGCCTGAGTTAATTCTTTCACTCCGCTATGATGATGAATACATTTAATCCCCATGGAGTGGTTTACCAGGGGATCTCCGTTGGTCAGGGTCTGGGAGGTTAGAGGGATTAACTGCTTGGGTGTTCCTACCTGGTCCGATTTAACTGATTGGGCGTTCCCATCTTGTCCTAAGTACCAGGAGGTATGGAGAAGCAAATTAAGAATGGGCAGGCCCATTTTTAGGTTAAGGAACAGGAGGTTAAGAGGCTTAACTGATAGGGTGTTTCCTACAACCTGGCTCACCTGTTTTCCAGGGGCCCTTTGCCCATTTCTCCTGGAGCTGTTTTTCTGAGTAGACAATATGGCAGCCTGGATTCCAGAACTGGACCTTACACCACTGAGAAGGGAGCTTGACCTGGGGCTCAATCCCAAGACCCAGGCACCGTGACCTAGTGAAGACAGATGCTTAACAACTGAGCCAACCAGGTTCCCCAAGACAGGAAAGTCTTATGTGCTGCTAAGTTCATGGACATCTGCTTCTTTTCTGCATTTTCATAAATCTGAGAGTGTATGACTAAATCAAACACTTTGGAATTCTCATTTTTGAAGGCAAAAAAATGCAAAAAAAATCCTGATGTGAAATAGTAGACAATAATTTAAATTCATATAGAGCCTCCAGGAAATGAACGCAGTCTTTGAAAGGTGGTGGAGTGGAGCCTTGGGAGACTTACATCTGTGAAACAAAGCCAAAACTGGCCATCCACATGTATTTTTCTCTATCCTATGTCAAACTGGAGTCCTCCAAAATTAAGGATTTCTCATTTAGGTGTGTATTTGCTTGTTTGTTTTCTTTCTTGCCACACCTGTTCATCCCCCTTTTCCTCATTAGCCAACCTCTGGTGATTACTAATGTTTTTATGGTCCTCATAGTTTTGCCTCTTCCAAAATGTCATATAGTTGAAATCATACAGTGTGTAGCCTTTTTCAGATTGGCTTCTTTCACTTGGTAATGTTCATTTAAGTTTCCTCCATGTCTTTTCATAACTCATTTCTTCCATTGCTGAATAATGTTCCATTGTCTGGATGTGCCATGGTTTGTTAGTTCATCCATGTGTTGAAGATGACCAACTACAAAGTCCTAGGACAGAGGCTTCGGAGGAAACCAAACCTGCTGATGTCTTGGTCTTGGACCTCTGGCCTTTAGAACTGTGACTGAGACAATAAATTTTGTTCTTTCAACTACCCAATTTGTGGATTTTATTGTGGCATTCCTAGCCATCTAATAATCAAATTATGATTATTTGATTATTAGATGGCTAAATATATATATAATTTGATTATTAGATGGCTGAATGAGAAATCCTTAATAATATATATTATATATTTATTATTTATTATATTTATTATATATATGTATATATATAATCTCATGTTGTCATTTAACACATTATGCTTTCTAGCTGTTTGTTATTTGTGTATACAAATGTGATTGTCTTTTCTGTATTGATCATGGTGCCAGCCACCTGGACAAGTCTTAATTCATCTCTAAATTATTTTGAGTTTTCTATGTCAATAATGATGTCTTCTATGTATAATGATCCTTTTAAAAGTTCATTTCCAATCCTAATTCTTTCACTTTCTCTTTTTCTTGATTTATTTCACTGACCAGTGGCTCCATTTCTTGATACAGACCAAAGTGGTGATTGCTGTCATTTGTTTTTTTCTGGTCATCAAGTGTTAATATTTTTAAAATTCAGATAAAATTTACATAACAAAATATTTATTTAATTATTTTTCAACAGAAATTCTGATTGTCCTATACATGGTTTTGTTGCATGATTTTTTTTTTCTTTTGGTTACATAGAAAGGTTATTTTATCAAACTTCAAATCTAAGAACAAATGTTTCTTTTATCATGTCTATCTATGGTAATTGTCTATGTTTTTCCATTTAACTTCCTTGAATATTCCACATATCTCCATTATATTTCCTATCCCTGTTACAGTACAATACAAGGAAGGAGCATTGGTTAAAACAACTCTCTTAGGGCTTTCTAGTGTCTCTTCTTTCCAGTCAGAGCTTTGTTGATGTAAGGAATCCCTCTCTGCCCGGCTGTGATGACACAATCAACTCTCTATCACCTGGGATGGCAAGCTGCAGGTGGCCTGGAGTAATGCCAGTTACTTTTGGATCCTGGGAAGCAAAGAGGTCCCACAAGTGGGTTATATCACATGTGGCAGGGGTGGCCAGACCATCACATGTCTGTGCCCACAGAATTCTGTAGCCAGGCTCTCTGCCTTGGCTTCTGCCTTCCTTTTGCCCCTTCGGCCTTTGTTTCCAGGCCTTTGGGACTCCTAGTTGTTGCAGGACCCTTGGAGGGAGGCATCACAGAGCTGCCTAGTTACATGATTTTTCATCAATAATTACTTAAACATTTTTGATCCCATTTATTATTCTTCTAGGAAATCCTAATGAATGCAGGAGAAGATTCAAATATATGGAAGTATGAGACATCAGGGAATTCACCAAGACTGTGAAAAGATGATGGGTTGGCAAGCTATGACCTTAGGAATCAGACTCTTGTGTACAAGCCAGTGGGAACAGCCTTGGACCATCTCTCTAAGTGTGTCTGAAAACCTATACTGTTTCATTTGCCTGCCTTCTATTTCCCACTGGAAAATCTTCTAATCCTCATGGAAATAGGCATAGGGACTCTGTCTTGTCTGGTAATGCTTATCACAGAGCACTGACTTAATATATTTTTTAAAGTATTCTAAAGTTCCTATGTTGTGAATAAGGATTAACCTATTGGTTATTTTAGAGTTTAAATTAAACATTAGGGTAAAATGCCAAAGATAGCCACTAAAAGAGTATAAACTGTCATACAAAAAAACTTAAGCACACAGAAAAACATTACCCATTTGTAAGAAAAAAAATCAAGAAAAGAAAAAAAAAAAGAAACATGAAAATGTGGTAGTTAACTGAAAAATAAGTTAGTACAGAGAAGGCCAAATATAAGTATAATCTTGTTAAGTTAAATTGATTAAATTCACATAGTAAGACAGTAATTATTAGACCAGATTAAAAAAAATTTTTTTAAGATTTTATTTATTTATTTGACAGAGAGAAATACAGCGAGAGAGGGAACACAAGCAGGGGGAGCGAGAGAGGGAGAAGCAGGCTTCCCGCCGAGTAGGCAGCCCGATGTGGGACTCGATCCCGGGCCTCCAGGATCATGATCTGAGCCGAAGGCAGTCGCTTAACCTGCTGAGCCACCCAGGTGCCCCCAGATTTTAAAATTTAAAACTTACCCAACTACTATTTAGAGGATATACATGTAAAGCTAAATATTATGGAAAGGTTAATCGCAGAAGTAGAAAATTACATACTGGAGGAAAGAAAGCTAGAGCAGCTAGTTAAGTAAGTGCTGTAGTGGGTTTCATGATGAAACATGACATTGAAGAGTAGAAAGAAGCACCACAAATTACATAAAAAAATAAAAAAGCCAAGTAAATAGATAAATATAAAAACCTTTGCACTTAAAAATTATTCTAAATTAGATAAAGCAAAAATTGATGTAATATCAGGGAAATATATTAATTCACCACTCTAGCAGGAGATTTCAATTCTAATTGCTTAGTTTGGGTATGTAAAGAGGGAAACAAATAAGCAAAGTTATAAACCTTTTTAGTAACTGCGATCCATGAGTATATGTATTGAATTCTACATCTAAAGATTAGAACATAAACATTTTTCTCAAATATGGAACACTTACAAAACATATTGCCATACTAGGCCACAAAGCAAATCTCAGTAAATTCCAAAGAATGGTATAATTCCATTATAAGCATATCCACTGGCCATAACACATAATTTTTTAAAATTCAAGTTCAAATAGTCAACATATAGTACACCATTAGTCTCAGATGTTCAACAATTCAGTATTCAACAGTTTATCAGTTGCATATAATACCCAGTGCTCATCACATCATGTAACACAAGATTTCAAAATCATGTTTTAACTCCCTCCAAAATTAGGGAAAAAAATTCCTTAGAGCTGAATGATAATTAAAACACATTATCGGAAAAACACAGTGAAGCTGTGTTTTCAGGCAAATTTACAGATATAAGTGCTTTTTATATAAAATAAAGGTGGGGGAGTTAATAAATTAAATATCCATCTCAAAAGATTTTTGAAAAGCACAACAGAGGAGCCTGGGTGGCTCAGTTGGTTGAGCGACTGCTTTGGCTCAGGTCATGATCCCGGAGAGGTGAGATGGAGCCCCACATCGGGCTCCCTGCTTGGCAGGAAGCCTGCTTCTCCCTCTTTCACTCCCCCTGCTTGTGTTCCCTCTCTGGCTACTTATTTACAAATAAGTAAAATCTTAAAAAAAAAAAAGAAAGAAAAGCACAACAGAACAAAAACAAAGAAAGAAGATAATTAAAATACAATGAGGATACAATGAAATGGAAAACAAAGATATAACTGAGAAAAATCAAGAGAGTTAAAAACTAGAATTTTGAGAAAGCAATTAAAGTTCTGCTTCTCTACCCTAGGGCCCAGTAATTGTACTACTAGGTATTTATTTATTTATTTATTTATTTATTATTTATTTAAGATTTTATTTATTTATTTGACAGTGAGATAGTAAGTAAGAGAGAGCATGAGAGGGGAGAAGGTCAGAGGGAGAAGCAGACTCCCCACAGAACTGGGAGCCCGATGTGAGACTCGATCCTGGGACTCCAGGATCATGAACTGAGCTGAAGACAGTGGCTTAACCAACTGAGCCACCCAGGTGCCCCTGTACTACTAGGTATTTATACTGAGGCTACAAACATAGTGATTTGAGAGGGCACATTCACCTGAATGTTTATAGCAACAATGTCCACAATAGCCAAACTATGGAAAGAACCCTGATGTCCATCAACAGATGAGTGGATAAAGAAGATGTGGTGTACAAGGGAATATTACTCAGCCATCAAAAACCATGAAATCTTGCCATTTACAACAATGTGATTGGAACTGGACAGTACTATGTTAAGTAAAATGTCAGTTAAAGACAAATACCATATTATTTCAATCATATGTGGACTTTAAGAAACAAAACAGATGAACATAGGGGAAGGAAAGGAAAGAAATAAAATAAGATAAAAACAGAGAGGGAGGCAAACCATAAGAGACTCTTAAGTCAAGGAAACAAACTGCTGCTGGAGAAGGGATGGGTGGGGGGCTGGGGTAATTGGGTGATAAGCATTAAGGAAGGCATTTGATATGAGCACTCTATATTATATAGGGTGTTATATGCAACTACTGAATCACTGAATTCTACCCCTGAAATTAATAATACACTATATGCTAACTAAATCTATCTATCTATCTATCTATCTATCTATCTATCTATCTATCTATCATCTATCTATTTATTTATTTATTTTAAAGATTTTATTTATTTATTTGACACAGAGACACACTAGAAAGGGAACATGAGCAAGGGGAATGAGAGACGGAGAAGCAGGCTTCCTGCCCGTCAGGGAACCCGATGGGGGACTCAATCCTGGGACTCTGGGATCATGATCTGAGCAGAAGGCAAACACTTAACAACGGATCCACCCAGACACCCCGTAAATTGATTTTAAATTAAAAAAAAATTAAAAAAGTCTGGATCTCTGGTAAGATAACGAAAAAAGAGGAAAGGAACAATCAATATTAATTTATATAAATTAATATAATCAATATAAATTTAAAATAAATTAATAAATATATATGATGTGTGTGTATGATATCTTTTAAAAAATATTTTATTTATTTGAGAAAGAGAGCAGGAAAGATTGAGAGAATAAATGGGGGAGGAGTAGAGAGAGAAGCAGACTACCTGAAAAGCAGGGAGCCTGATGTGGGACTTGACCCCAGGACCCTGGGATCATAACCTGAGCCAAAGGAAGATGCTTAGCTGACTGAGCCACCCAGGCACCCTGTATATATATCTTAAAACTAAAAATAATTTCCTTTTTTTTTTTCTATTTTTCACAGAATAATACAAATGATACCTACTCTCAAGAATTCTTGTGAAACATTTATTTACCAATAGCTATTTGGTCATTTATTTGAAAGGCAATTTTGCCATTTAAAATATATAATTTAATCCATTCTCATTAGGTCCCTTGGTGAAAATCTCAGAAGAATAAGTTGGAGAAAAACAGTAGAAGTGGTATCTGTTACTTTTCTGGTCCAGTTTCATGCTGAGCTGTGGAAGATGGCTGATGGCAGAAGTTCCCCTTCTGGGAAACTGGAGAACAGAATCCTAGGAGACAGCCTGATGGCATTTAGGTAGGTGGCCAGGATTTGCTCCTGGGGACAGCAAGAGTGCAAAGACCTGGGGGGACCTGGGGCAAGATGGGGCTGTTGTCTGAAAGGGCAGGGAAGGTAGGCTGAATCTGAGGCACTGAGGGAGGAATAAAGAATAGCAGAGGAGCCTGTGGTGTTACACAGTTTTCCCATCACATCCTGAGGCAGGGATTTTTCACACCAATGGAAGATACCATAGCCATGGAGAGAAGACAAGATCTCCTATGAAACATATCTAATCCACGTAGGGCTGAAACTAAAACTAATGTCCCCTGCATTTCTCTTACTGCCTTTCCTCTCTGGCACAATAAAGTAGATGAATATCGAAACATATATGATAGTCTTTTTGAGCTAATAGTGTTGGTACCTACAAGTCAGTAATAATTATGAAGCAATGGTAATTTCTGGCTTAAAAACTCTTAAATGAATAGCTGTTAGTAATAATCACTAGATTACTAAAATGATAATTTTTATTTATTTATTTATTTATTTATTTATTTATTTATTTATTTGACAGAAACACAGCTAGAGAGGGAACACAAGCAGCGGGAGTGAGAGAGGGAGAAGCAGGCTTCGTGCAGAGCAAGAAGCCCGATGTGGGACTCGATCCTGGGCCTCCAGGATCATGACCTGAGTGAAAAGCAGTCGCTTAACCAACTGAGCCACCCAGGCACCCCTAAAATGATAATTTCTAATGATCTAATATAACCAAAGTACATTCACTTAAATTTATGAATATAAAGTTCATAAATCATAATAATACAGTAAACATGGGGATGATGAGCAGGCATACTGCCATGTGGATTCTAATCCATATTTTCAAACATAGGGCTTATATTTTCAAATGTGTAGGAGATAACCTGGTTCTAAGTGGCCCAAGGACCAGCACTGAAATGTGTTTACCAAGGATAAGAGGCACCAAATACAATTTATGGGGGCATTCTGGATGGTGTGTGACAATAGAGCCCTGTGGTCATTGACCTTGGGTGTTCATTTGTCTTTTATATATGGAGAAGTCCAAGGAGAAGACCTTGTAGCCTCACCTGGGCCAAGTAATGGTCAGTAAAAGGAGTGGTGGGGCCAACAGGTACAAAAAAAAGCAAGTGACCGAGGGAAAAGTGTGCCCAGGGGATCATACTTAAACTACCCATACCGTTCTTTTCTGAGAGAACAGTGCTCAAGCATACATAGCTGGAGTGATATATGTATGACACCAGTTTTGCTGTGCAGGTAGGCAGTGGAGCGAATGGGAGTAAGTTTCAGAGACATCTTCGAGAACCAGAAAGAAATGGCCAGTTAGAGGACTTCCCAGTTCTCCAAGTGCAACAGGAAACTATAACCACCAAATAAAGCAGGGCTTCAGTGAGTCACTGAGAAATTGTGTGGAAGATTCTGGAACAAGACATTTCAGAGTGAGTATTCAGTAAGTTTCGGAAAATAATTACCCAGGTTGTAGGGGGAGGTCATCAAGAAGACATGGCCACAAGCTGACCCTAGAGCTGAACCTCATCTCCTTCCCCGTCCTTGGTATGTGGGTTCTGCTTGCCTTGCCTATTCCCAAAAGCTGCTCCAAGGACACAGGCTTGAGATGGTGATGTCATGTTGAGACATCTGGATATTATACCTGACAGAACCCAGTAACAGCCTCTACATAAAACTTTTTTATGATTTAGCTGGATGGGTGAGGAAAAGTGCTTATCTTGCAGCTGCCCAAGACAAGTCTTGTAAGTAAATCCCCTTGTTCACTAAAATGGCACCTATCAATCTGGTGTAGCCTCTTTCCCTACTCTCCAAGTATGGGGGTCAGTCCGATCACACCCAGGAAGCTCCCAAGACCAAACCAACACAGGCACGCCATTAAATCAACTGCCTAACCCTCCCTATGGGGGCTCCTACGGACATCAGCACCTGTTTTCTTCAGGTTCCCTGAGACACAGGATGGCATCTCATGAGCATCAGCAGCAGTGAATGTGGCCCTGCCGACCATCTCAGCTACCCCCACTTAGGTGTTCTTCTCCAAAGTGTCCACCTGTGGTGCTCTGCTACTTTACTCAGTCCTCTCCCAGACCCCTATGTGCCAGCAGGAAGCCCTCCTTAGAGGAAGTTATAACCCCAGAAGCAATGGAGGACAGAAAGTGTCAGAACAGATGACCCTTCCTCTCATCTGCCCTTCAATATTTTCGTCCCTATTCTTCGATAATACTTGAAATGGAGGTGAATTCTTTTCTGGAAGTCTTAACTGTTCTTTGAAAAACCATTCCCTCCTTTCTGGGAGATACTCTGAAAGAAGCATTTTTAGTACTGCTAGAGCCACAGAGGCAATAGCATTGGGATCAAGTCCACAATGACTCCAGTGTGCAGCTCGGGCATGTGAGGTCCATCAGGTCACATATATGAGTGTGGATTGTGGGGTCTTGGCAGATATCTTCCACTTCTCTAATACATCATATATTTCATGCTGAAAAAAAGCCCATGTTTTTGTACCTTCCATTTGTTGGAGGCAATGGTGTCTCTGATGACCTCCTGTTTCTCTCACATTATTCTGCCTTCCATAGGTTTCCCAAAGTCTTTGTAGTATGTACTCTCTAGTACATTCTTCAGATTTTTAAAAATCTCATTTATCCACGGACACTGCAATGTTCAATTTCTCATGGCTTGTGAGGTGTCTTGAACTATCTGTTCATATGTTTGTGTGGAAGGAAAATCACCTCTAAAGAGAGTTCTTAACACATTTCATGGCACATCTTAAAGGTATTTTTATTTCTTTAAATATTCTATCGAGTATTGTGTTTTATACTCAATGGAAGAACCATGTAATAGTGTAAACTTATACTAAAATGCTTTAAGTAAATCTTTTATTGAAGTGTAGCATACATAGAAAAAATACATAAATCATGAGTATACAGCTTAGTGAATTTTCCAAAGGTGGACATATCCATATAAGAAGTAACTATATTGAGAAACAGAACATCAACAGGATTTTGGAAAACTTTCCCAGGCTAGCTCCGTTCACCCACACTTCTCCCATCAAACGCAGCCATTACCAGTAGTTATTCAGACTTCTTGAGTTATTTCTTATAGAAAATAGAATGGTACCTTATGATTTTTTTTTTTTTGGCCTGGCTTTTTCTATGCAACTTCTTAGGTTCCTGCAGGCTGTCATTCATAGCAATAGTTCTTTGGACCACAGAGCTGTGTAGTATTTCATTGTTTGACTGTAACACCATTGTTTAAATCCACTCTAGTGTTAATGGATTTGGGAACTTTTCCTGGTTTTCAAGTATTATGAATGGTGCTGCTGTGATTGTTCTTATATATGGCTTTTAGTGAGCATATGTGCACTTTTCTGTTAGCTGTACACATAGGAGCATAACTGCTTCATCAAAGATTTAAGAGACATTGCCACACAACTTTCTAAAATGGTTAAGCCAGTTTTTATTCTCATCAGCAATGTATTAGAGGTTTGGTTTCTTCACAGCCTTGCCAACACTTGACATTGATGTCTCAATGTCAGCAATTCTGGTGGGTACACAGCCAGAGGTCACTGTAGTTTCCTCCATGATTCATAAGATTGAGTCCCTTTTAATTTGCCATCATAATAACATTTTTGTGAAGTGTCTGTTTGAGACTTTTGACCATTTTTATTGAACTGTTTGCCTTTTCTTTATTCATTTACAAAATTAATTTATATATTGAGTCTTTGAGTGATATGTGCATTTCAAATACCTTCTTGCACTATGTGGATGATTTTTTTTCCCCCACAATGTCTTTGATAACAATGATCACACATTTTTGTGTAGTTTAATATTTTCCCTTTATGGTTCTATACAAGAAATCTTTGCTTATCCTAAAGACAAAGAAACATTCTTCTAAGTTTTGATGGAGAATCTTTATGCTTTAACTTGCACATTTAAAACTGGTTCTGGGATTTATTTTTATGCATGATGTGAGGTCTGAAATAAAATGAATTTTCTTCTATATGTATAGTCAATTGACCCATAATAATTCATTAAAACACTGTCTTTATCCATATGTATCACTGTCATGTTTATAATAAATCAAGTGACCATCTGTGTGTTCACCAATTTCTAGATTCTATGTGGCTACATTGGTCACTTTGTCTTTCCTTTTGCTCATATCATGTTGTCTTAGTTGAAATAATTCTTGATACATAGCACTGTAAATCTTCCATCCATGTTCTTTTACAAGAATGCTTGGCTTATTCTTGGTCTTTTCAATTCCCACATATTATAGAAACAAGATGTCAATTTACACACATACACACCCATTTACTTGACTTTTTAATTTTTTTTTTAAGATTTTATTTATTTGACAGAGAGAAACACAGCCAGAGAGGGAACACAAGCAGGGGGAGTGAGAGAGGGAGAATCAGGCTTCCCGCTGAGCAGGGGTCTCCGGGATCATGACCTGAGCCAAAGGCAGTCAGTCGCTCGACCAACTGAGCCACTCAGGTGCCCCACTTTGCCTCATTCTTAAGCTCAGAAGGAAAATGTTCATCAACTAACAATTGCATAAGTTTTATTAAACAGATAGTCTTCATTAGATTAAAAAATGTTCCTTCTTTAATAATGTATTATGTTGGCTAATTGAATTTAATTAAACAAAAAATGTTATTTCTATCCCTAGTTTCCTAAGAGGCTTGTAAAACTTATTCATGATGTTTAATTTTATCAGATACCTTTCTGAATCTACTGATAAGATGACTTTTCTGCTTTTATTCTATTAATTTGGTGAATTATATTTTTTGATTTTCAGACATTAAACCAATCTCACGTTCTCGAAATAACCCAAGTTCGCTGCACTTTTCTTTTTATATATTGTCAGATTTTACTTGCTAATATTTGTTTAAATTTTTTCTTCTATCTTCTCTAATTTTCCTTTCTTCTTATTATTATGGTTCGTGGTCAAAGGAACGAGGCTGATACAAAAGCAAAAGTGCAGCAGAGCTTTATTTCACAGCAAGCACTGAGAATTATGCTGGCCCTGGACAGGGTTACTTCCCATAAGAGAGAAAGCCGCCCCACCTATTCTTACAAGTTACCTTTTATAGGGCAAAACCACACCCCAAGCTGACTCAACTCACCTAGCTTGCCTGAGTTAATTCTTTCACTCTGCTGTGATGATGAATACATTTAATCCCCACGGAGTGGTTTACCAGGGGATCTCCATTGGTCAGGGTCCTGGAGGTTAAAGGGATTAACTGATTAGGTGTTCCCACCTGGTCTTAAGTACTGGGAACTGGCTGCCCATTCTTAATTTACTTCTCCATACCTCCCAGGACAGGTGGTTAAGGGGGTTACTTGATTGGGCATCTCCCCCAACCTGGCTCGCCTTTGTTTTCCAGGAGCCCTTTGCCCATTTCTGCCGGAGCTGTTTTTCTGAGTAAACAAGATGGTGGCCTGGATTTCTAAGTAGGTCCTTACAATTATGTCCTTATCAGTGTTGAATTTTTTAAGAGTTACCTACTTTCATGAGTGAACTGTGAATTATGTTCAGTATTTTTTCAATTTACTGGAAAACAATTAAAGATTGATATTATTTCTTAAATGCCTGAATTTTCATTTGACGTTATCTGACCCTGGCAGTTTCTTTTAATTTCATTAGTGACTTAATTTACCTTTTTAAAGATTTTATTTATTTGACAGAGAGAAACACAGCGAGAGAGGGAACACAAGCAGGGGGAGTGAGAGAGGGAGAAGCAGGCTTCCCACTGAGCAGGGAGCTTGATTTGGGGCTCGATCCTGGGACTCTGTGATCGTCACCTGAGCCAAAGGCAGACACTCAATGACTGAGCCACCCAGGCGCCCACTTAATTTATTTAAAGCTAGATAACTATTAGAATTTTATATTTCTTCTTGATCACTTTTAGTAAATTGTGATCTTCTAAGAATTTGTTGATGTTCTCCACGTTTTAAATTTATTGCATATAATTCCTTACCAACAACAGCTTTGGCAAACTTCCCATAAAGAAGCAGCTAATAAATGTTTTATGTTTTGAGGACAATCTAGTCTCTGTTGTAACTGTTCAACTCTGCTTAACAAGAAAGCAGCCATAGACAATATATAAATGAGTAGGTGTGGCTGTCTTCCAATAGAATTTTACTTACAAAAATATTTGTTTAAGTTTTAAGAAACAAGTAGCAGGCTAGATTCAACTCATAGGGTGTACAATATCTTCTTACAGTTTTAAGTTCTGTTTTATTTTTTATTTCCAACATTAGCAATGTGTGCTTTCTTCTGTTTTTACTGTTTAATTTTCATAGAACTCTATCAAATAAGTAAGTCTTTTCACGGAATCATTTTTTATCTTTGTTAATATTCTCTATTCTTTCTTTTTTGCTGGCATTTAATATGCTGCTCCTTTACTGGCTTCAGAGGATGCTAGGATATTGCTGACACTGTACCAGCTTAGGTTATTGATTTTCCTGCTTTGTCTGTCTAAATTATACACTTATAGCTATATATTTCTTTCTAATTATTTCTTAGTTATATTTCATAAATCTTGATATGCTTTAATTTTACTATTATTCAGCTAAAATAAAAAAAAATTCCATTGTGATTCCTTCTTTGAGTCGAGTTACTTTAAACATGTATTACTATACCTCCAAGCAATTGAAAATTTTCTAATTATATTTTTTAAGTTTCTAGCTTTATTCTAAGTGGTTATATAATATTCTGAATGATTTAAACTTTAACATTTGAAACTTGGTTTATGCCAGCCATGTGGTCATTTAAAAAAAAAAGTTCTACATACATTTTATTTTATTTTTTATTTTTTAATTAACACATAATGTACGATTTGTTTCTACATGTATTTTAAAAGAATGAAATGGAAAAAAATAAAAAAAATAAGATAAAAATAGAGAGGGAGGCAAACCATAAGAGACTTTTTTTAAAAGATTAATATATAATGTATTACTTGTTTCAGGGGTACAGGTCTGTGATTCATCAGTCTTACACAATCAAGAGACTCTTATTATAGGAAACAAGAGGGTTGCTAGAGGGGAGGTGGGGGGGATAGACCAACTGGGCGATGGGCATTTAAGGGTAGCAGGTGATGTAATAAGCACTGGGTGTTGAATAAAACTGATGAATCATTAAATTCTACTTCTGATACTAATAATACAGTATATGTTAATTAAATTAAATTTAAATAAACAAATTTTAAATATTTTTTTTAAAGATTTTATTTATTTTACAGAGAGAAACACAGCCAGAGAGGGAACACAAGCAGGGGGAACGAGAGAGGGAGAAGCAGGCTTCCCACCGAGCAGGGAGCCCGATGTGGGGCTCGATCCCGGGTCTCCAGGATCATGACCCGAGCCGAAGGCAGTCACTCAACCAACTGAGCCACCCAGGCACCCTATAAATAAACAAATTTTAAAAAAGAAAAAAAAAAGAATTGGTATACTTCCTGATAGCTTGGCCATTTCTTATTTTTGAAATATCCTTTTTTATTGTTAGAGGTAAGCAGTTTTTATGTCCAAAAATGGCACGCCTCTTCTGCTAGACTATTAGTATGGAGATTGAGTCCACTGACTAAGGTTGCTGTGGTTATGTCTGTGTGCCACAGGTTTCAAATTATCCTCGTATTATCTTGTTCTGAGGGTGGTGGCTGGGACCCTGGAGGGTTTTGTCAATTTTCCTGCTCCACCCTCAGCTTTGGGCCCTTCGGGTGCACTTACACCAGAGGTGGTCTCTTTCTGAGCTTTTATCTCCTCTAGTATAGATGGCTGCTGGGTGTTACTTGGGGGGGAAGGGCGTTGCTTGTTTTCCTGGTTCCTCCTCAGTCTCAGGTAAGCCTCAAGTGCCCAGTTCTTCAGTATACGGCTTTCTCGGTGATCCTGTACCTCATTCTTGTGATGGCCAAACTCCTCCTGGTATTAGCTCTTAATGAGAGAAAGAATGTCTGCCCTCACCTAGTGAATATCTCTAATAATGGCGGTTATGATGATGATGATGAAGATGGCGATCTAAGGATACTGGTACAGGAATTTGGACCTAAGACTTTTCCTCCATCTCCCCTGGGAGTAGAGGATCTTCTCTTTCTACTCTATCTCCAGCCACAGTGGGTCTTTATGTGTGTTCTTGGGGCAACAGAGTTTGTCGCCCCTTCCCAGTAGCGTAAGGTTCCTGTTTTCCAAGGAGGAGAAGGGTCTTATGGGGCCTTGTACCTTTACAGTGATGGCGGTTCCCCTCCCCTATGTCAGCACCACTGAGGGAGGCATTCTCTGCTTCACTTCCCTGTTGCCAGCATTTCTCACCAGCACACGCGGCTAAGTAGGAAGCGGGATGCTCAAGTGGGTGTGAAGTCCGGTTTCTGAGCCACCCTGTACTGCATGCTCACTCATACTCAGGCTTGGGAAAGTTGGCACACATTTTAGCTGGGTCCCTCTTAATCAATATATAGCTTCTAACTTCTTTCTCTGAGGTCTGACTCAGATAAGCCAGATTTCTACACCCTCAGTGAACATGAAACCCCTCTTCCACATCAATATCTGTGTATATTTCCTCTCTTGCCTCTATTTAGATTGACTGTTTCTATTATTCCTACCTTCCTAATAGTGTATAGAATTTTTAAAATAATTCTTTTGAAAAGCACTCTAGAAATTGTAACAAACATCCTTGGCTTATAATCAGTATAATCATAAGTATTTATTTAAATTCTTTCTCAGAAAACCCTGGGAACCTTGAATGCTTTACTTTTGATAATTTAACCCCAGGCTCTTGAGTTAATTGTTGCCATGTAATTTAATTACACATAAATTTTAAGCCTCACACATCATCATTATTAACGTACTGTGAGTATTTATTTACATTTATCTGCATCTAGATTCCACTGCCGTGTATTTCTCATTCTCTGCTAGGAAGATTTCCCCTCACCTCTGTATTTGGACCCAACATGGAGGGACTGTTTTGATGCAGAAATTCTTTTTTGGCCTCTACCCACTTACTGAGCTGGCCATTTGTGAATCCATTGTGGGCACCCCCCTTTCCCAGGCAGCTGGTCATGAGGACCTCCCCATCAGCCAAGAAGAGGTGTTGGTGAATAGCAGGTCTCAGGAGCCAGCATTCACTGGGCTGCTATAGGCTCTTCGCTGGATAACACCTGCTCCTTCAGTTGGCTTAGTGCCCAGGAGAGGCTCATACATCCTTAGGGACCAGGTTGGCAATAGCCTTTTGCTCTGAAGGGTTTGGGGCACTGAACTTGAAGACACAGCAGTGTCTCCGTTGTCACGGAGAGCAGCCACTTTTGGGAGTTGTGTCCGTGTCACTGTGACTCAGCTTTAAGCACATGATTCACAAGTTCTGGGTGGAAGTCAGGCCTTTCTTTAAGAAGTCATGTTTTAGGAGTGCTATGAGGATACGAGGAGTCATTTTCTGTTAGGGAAACTCCCTTGGTGTGTCCACGCCTCTGCGGCTCAGTGATTATGGACTCAATTATGATGCTATGGTTCGTAGCTCCTTGTTCTTCGGCTGTTGAGGGCGGCAGCTTTATTCCTGGCAGTCATGACCAATACTGATCTCACATAAAACACATTGTTTCCTGGCGTGGGATGGTGTGAGGTGCCTGCTTTCCTGAGTGGGAGCTTGGGTGGGTCAGTGTTTCTTCCCTGCAGAGAGCTCACCTGGAGAGCAAGCGGAATGGTCGCTCCTTCTTTGCCCCGGCCTGCTCATCTTTCTTCTCCTTTTGGTAAACTACATTCTAGGAAAGATTTTTGATCTTTTCATTCGATCGAGTAAATTCCAATAGGGCATTTCTGAGTATGAGGGGAGAAAAATATATTACATCATTCATGAATTAATTCGCTAAACCTTTATTCAATGTCGACTATTTGCCAGACTAGGTCATGTGGACATATCAGTTAGATGTGAGTAAGTTCTTAGCTCTGTCCTCTGGAGAGTCCATTTGGAGGTGGTGGGACAGTGTCTCTGTATCTGACTGGCACGGTATATAAAGAGAAGATATTCAATAAGTAATTAAACAAGAAATCCCTTGCTTTGATGAACTTATAGCCTAAGTTTGGAAAGACAAAACATATACAGTCTGGCAGGCATTAGACTGACTCTTTTTTCTCCTATACCAGTTTCCCTATAAAGCCACACTCAGGCATGTACGTATCTGTGTGAACATAAAGTATCACCTTACACTTAGGTCTTGTGCGTGTTGAGACTTATTTTATTCCTGGAGTCAGGACACTCAGGGCATGAGGTATGCATGAGGTTCAGTGACAGGCCAAGGGTCCCTTCACACTTTCCTGGATAAGGTAAGGGCCCTCAACCATCCAGGGCAAAAGTGGAACCCTTGGTGACCGAATGGGAAGAAGCAACGATGGCCAGGATAAGACAGAAAACGGCAGTGTTTTTGTTTTGTTTTGTTTTGTTTTGTTTTGTTTTGTTTTGTTTTGTGGTGAGTATGTTTCTCAGACAGCAAAAATTAGGTTTTTCTGAAAGGAACCGAGGATATATTAGGGAGGTATTTCTCAAAATTTCCTGAATTCCATATCACTTTTCTTATTTTTGCATATTGCCCATGTTTATATGTTTAATAGTTTTCATTAAAACTGCCTTCAAATCAATATACTTTAAAGACTTAAAGGAATTCAGTTAGTTGTATTATATATTACATGACAGGTTTGAAATTTAGCTTATGAATTTTTCACATTTAGATCATTAAAATGCAAAAACTGTTTACCACGGAGGGTCATCTTCCGGGACAATCACACTGGTGCAGCCACTGGGGCAATACTGTGACCGGAATTGGTGTATGAATGGAGCATTGCCTTCCTTCCTTCTTTCTAAAAACTTTCATTCTCTGCTTTGATCCTTCTTTATAAGGCAACTTTCTTAGCATGGAGTGGAAATGAAAGTCTGGGAAATGGACATTTCAGGTGGGTACTGGAAGGGAGAAGAGTTAGTACTTTTCCTCTTCCTACATTAAATTGCAGGCTGAGACCACAGGAGGAGGGGGGAGGACAGTAGGACCTATCGGAGCTACAGGGAGGGCAGTAGACCTTTGGGAGTCCTAGCGACACTCACCCAGGGTGCACCGAGAGTGCTGTACGGATGGAATGGTTGTCATCTGCCTGGCCCCTCCAGTAGTCTGTAGCTATTGAAAGCCTTCTTACAAAGATCATACCCTTGTATCTATAAGTAGTTATTAAATATTTAAACATTTCTCTATCGTAAGTATAAACAGTGAAATTATTAAACCACTAAAAGGAAATGCTCTTCAGTTATCATTCTGGACAAAAGTAAGGACGGAGCAAGCTGAGGAACTGAGGGACCACTCTTCGGGCAGTCCTGGGTGGAGACGGGCCTCCTGAGAGAACATTGCAGTTGGCATCACTAAAGGAGCACAAGAAATAAGCCACATCTGAGGTCTCAGAGAAAGTCAGGAGAGTCAGGAGGCTGTGCCGAAGGAAGGTCCAATGTGATCACACCCCAGAGCTCCTGCCCATTCAGCCACACTGCCAGAGCATATGAAAAAGCAGAACAAAGTATAAGTGATGATAAGTCTCCTTGAAGATTATGATCACTAGGAACAAGGTGAAATGTCACAGTAATTGATAACAATAATTTAGCAACGATTCATGGCTAAGTATTCTGTGTTGAATGATAGCTAATAATAATGAATGCATTATGAGTAACCTGACATAAATCTTTTCCTGAAAACCTAGTCCACGTTCCCTTGCCAACTACTTTGTTATTATTTAAATATATAAATTAATTATAGTAACAAGTATATTAGTAAGTAAACAGCTGGCTAAAAAGTTATTCAAAGATTGAATTTTTCAGTGATGGGACACCAAGTCAAAATGTTTGTCCTTCAAACATTGAAGAAATCAAAGGAGAACATTTGGGAGTAATTCTACAAGAAGAAGTAGTATGTAACAGGATGAGAGAATTATAAGGAGAACCTACAGAGGTGGTTCTGGGTTAGGGCTTGGAGACATGAAGGCAGAAGGTCTTGGGGTTCTGGCAAATCCAAAATAGCCACAGTGGTGCAAGCTTTGTTGAAACTACACTTCCAAGTTTAGAGCATATCTGTGTTCCATTCAGAGGAAGGCAACATGTGAAAATATGGTGCGGTAGTCACTCTTGGGGTGGGTTTTCATATGTTTCTAATTATAAACAGTGTTGAAGGAAAATATTTCCAGTGTCATTAGTGATGTTTAGTATGAGCACTGAAACTAAAGGGGAAGCAGCCTGAGGAGGAAGGGGCTGTAAGTATGACTTGGAGAGATACCTACGGTGGGCCAGGTATCCAGTTATATAGATAATGTGACCTAAAATCAGTAACCAGGCTTGTGATGCCATAATCTGAGGGGATGTGGAATGGATGCTAACCTCCTTCATTCAAGCACCCCATGAGCTGCCAGTCAGAGAACTCTATAATCTTCAAACTGGGACAAGGCCCCAGACATTTCCAGAAAGGCAGGTCTGTAATTAAAAAGAGTTCCAGGTGAATTGCTTTTGGGTGGTGCACTACGTGGCCCTGGTCAGGCTTGGGTTGTTCAATTTTCTACTACAGCTTTCTGTAAGATGGCCTCCACCTCAACTTTCCAGCAGCTTTGGGGAGTCTGGAGAGTCTGGTAGGATGTGGGGGAAGGGCCATCTCTTGCTTTATGTGTTTCGAAGTGCTTGATTTAATCTGGAGTCCAAATTGTGTTGGTTTCTTTAACATCTCTTGGTCAATGGAAGTGGCAGGTGGTGATAGACTATTTTGGTCTTTTTTTTTTTTTCCTTTTTTGGAGAATTGTATTAATATTTTTTTATAAAAAAAATAAAGTGATGGGAAATTAAAATGAGTGAGAGACAAAGGCATCTCTCCTTTCTCATGATCATTTAAGGAATATCTAGAGACACCTGATAACCCAGTTGGTTGTGTCGAACTCTTGATTTCAGCCCAGATCATGATCTCAGGGTTGTGAGACCAAGCCCTGCCTGGGGCTTCACCCTGGGCATGGGGCCTGTTTAGGATTCTCTCTCTCCCTCTTCCTCTGACCCTCCATACCTTCTGCTGTGCATGTGTTTTCTCTTTCTCTGTCTCAAAATAAATAAGTGAATAAAAAGTATCTAGAAATGTGATTTCAAAGACAAGTTGGGATAGTTCTTGCCCTCAAGGAGACACATGAAGCTGGCATTGCCTTCTCTTAGGGTGGTTTCTCTCACTTCAGTAGACCCTTCTCTCATCTGTGTGCAATGGCAACCCTAAAGAAAATTGACTGCGCCAGTGGCAGAGGAAGAGGCAACAGTCCCACGCAATGAGATGATCCAGGTGTCCTACGGACAGAGAAACCCAACCTCATGCAGAGAGCTGTGTAGTTACCCCTTTGATTTTCAAGGGTCTGCTTTGATTAAGAAATCAAACACTTTCTTTGTGACAGTTCAGATTCCAACCCCTTTCCCTGAGACAGCAGTCCTGAAAGCCACCTGTTGTATTCCCCTCAAGATCCCTGAGCCATGCCCACCTCCGGGGCCTGCTTGTGCTGTGCCAGCACAAAGGCCCTTCTGTGCAGTGACCTTCATCTTTCCAGAAAAAAGACCCAAAAGCCTATGTTATATTCATCTATGTAGCACCTTACCCTTCAGTATTCCTGAAGTTTGTGTTTATCATTTTATAGGTTTTCATTTCACAGTTTTGTTATGTCAATTGTTCTTGAACTTTAAGAAAAAGAGTATTTTCTGGGCGCCTGGGTGGCTCACTGGGTTAAAGCCTCTGCCTTCAGCTCAGGTCATGGTCTCAGGGTCCTGGGATGGAGGCCAGCGGCAGGCTTTCTGCTCAGCAGGGAGCCTGCTTCCTCCTCTCTCTCTGCCTACTTTACTCTGTCAAGTAAATAAATAAAATCTTAAAAAAACCAAAAAATAAAAACGAGTATTTTCTTACATGCAGTTCTCTGGATCACGCTTTCTTTCACTGATACTATATTGCGATGACTCATCCATATCGTTCCATATGATTATATTTTATTTGTTTTTCTGTGCTATATGATTTCCATTATTTCACTAAACCACATTTTACTATCCATTCTATTATCAATAGAATTTAAGTTGTTTCCAGTTTTGACTTTTACAATCAGAGCTGCCATGAGCATTCTTGAATATGTATCCTGGTATGCCTATGCAAATATTCCTTTCTATATGTACCCTGAGAGATAGAGTTATTTATCGTAATATGTGTGTATTAGATTTTACAACTTAGTATTTTCCCAAGCAGTTGTGCTATTTCACATTCTATTAACAATCCAAAAAGATCCCATCAGTCCATATTGTCTCCAATACTTGGCATTTTTGGACTTCTTGATTTTTGCCAATCAAGTAATAAAAAAATAGTCACTTATTGTGTTTTTGCTTTATATTACCCTAGTTACTAATGTGTTTGAGCATCACTATATAATCACTATATACATACGTGTGTGTGTGTGTGTGTGTGTGTGTGTGTGTGTTTGGTCACTATATTCACTATATATACAGAACTATATATATGTGTGTGTGTGTATATATATATATCAGTCATAACTGTTTCTTTGTGAAATAACCTCTCATGCATTTTACTTTTTTTATTTAAAAATGATTTTTCTTGGGACACCTAGGTGGCTCAATTGATTAAGTATCTGCCTTCTGCTCAGGTCACGGTCCTAAGGGATTGAGTCCCACATGGAGCTCCTTGCTCAGCAGGGTGCCTGCGTCTGCCTCTGCCTGCTGTTCTCCCTGCTTGTGCTTGCACTTGTTCCTCTCTCTCTGAAAAAAAAAATCTTAAAAAAAGATGTTTTTTTTAGATGAATTTTTTATTTTTTTTTTAAGATTTTATTTATTTATTTGACAGAGAGAAACACAGCGAGAGAGGGAACACAAGCAGGGGGAGTGAGAGAGGGAGAAGCAGGCTTCCCGCCGAGCAGGGAGCCCGATGTGGGGCTCGACCCCGGGTCTCTGGATCATGACCTGAGCCGAAGGCAGTCGCCCAACCAACTGAGCCACCCAGGCGCCCAAAAGATGTTTTTTCTTATTTATGTATAGAAGTTGATATTATTGGAGAAAAATGTTTATTGAAAGCTTGGTAGAACTTGATCAAAATATAATTGGAGGTTTCATTGGGGCCTATTTTGATTGGCAAAATAACATATTAAATTACAATTTCAATTTCTTTTCTTTTTTTTAAAGTTTTATTTATTTATTACTTATTTGATAGACAGAAACACAGCCAGAGAGGGAACACAAGCAGGGGGAGTGAGAGAGGGAGAAGCAGGCTTCCCGCCGAGCAGGGAGCCCGATGTGGGACTCGATCCCGGGTCTCCGGGATCATGACCTGAGCCGAAGGCAGATGCTTAATGACTGAGCCACTCAGGTGCCTCACAATTTCAATTTCTTTAATAATTATAAATATTCAAGATTTGTATTGCTTCTAGAAGAAGTTTTATTTTGCTTTGTTTTTTTTTTTTTTGCACCAAATTTAACTTTATTTTAAAATACTGGCTAACTAAAATCTATGAAACCTGAGTTTCCGAGAAACTAGCGTAAATTCTAGCATAAAAGTCACTAATGAAAAATTCTAAATTTTCTATATCTCTTTTACTTCTCTGGTTTTAAAATAACCATTTCCCCCCATTCTGGTAAAATATACATAATGTAAAATTTGCCCTTTAAAAAAGGATTTTAAGTGTACAATTCAGTGGCATTAAGTAGGTTCACAATGTTATACAACAATCACCACTATCCATTTCCAGATCTTTCTCAACTTCCCAAGCAGAAACTCTGTACCATTAAATAATTCCTCTCCCTCTAGCCTTTGGTAACTTCTACTCTGCTTCCTGTCTCTATGAATTGGACTCTTATAGGTACCTCATATAAGTGGAACCATACAATATCTTTTGTGTCTGACTTGTTTCACCTAGCATGTTTTCAAGGTTCATCCACATTGTTTCATGTTAGGACTTCATTCCTTTTCATAGCTGAATAATATTCTACTGTATGTATGCATCACATTTTGTTTATCTATTCATTAGTTGATGAACATTTGTGTTGTTTCCACCACTTGGCCGGAGTGAATAATGCTGCTATAAACTTTGGTGTACAAATACTTATTTAAGTCCTAACTTTCAATTAATTTGACTCTATTCTAATAATAGAATTGCCAGATCATACAGTAATTCTGCATAACTTTTTGAGGAACCACAAAACTATTTTCTACAGTGGTTGCAGAATTATACAGTTCCACCAGAAACACAAAATAGATCTAACTTTTCCCCATCATCATGGATACCTGTTGCTTTCTGTTTGTTTAGTTTTGTTTGGTAATCTCTACCCTATTGAATGTGAAGTTGTGTCCCACAAGGGCTTTGATTTACATTTCTCTGATGATTAGTGATGTTGAGTATCACTAATGTTTTCATGTGCTTATTGGCCCTTTGTATATCTTCCTTGGAGATATGTCTATTTAAGTCCTTTACCCATTTATGAGTTAGGATTTTTGTTTTGTTTTAGAAATTCTTTGTATATTCTGGAAATTAATCTCTTATAGTATATGCTTTGCTAATATTTTATCTCATTCCATGGGTTGTTTTTTCACTCTCTTTATAGTGTCTTTTGATGTACAAAAGTTTTTAATTTTGATGAAGTTCAAAGTATCTATTTTTTCTTTTGTTGTCTGTGCATTTAGCCTTGTATTTAAATAATCATTAATAATAATTGCTAAACCCAATGTCATGAAGCCTTCCCCTTATGTTTTCCTCCTAAGAGATTTATAGTTGTATCTCTTCTGTTTAGGTCTCTGATGCATTTCGAGTTAATTTCTGCATATGGTATGGGGTATTTCATTCTGTTGCATGTGGATGTTCCCTTCTTCCAACACTGTTGTTGAGAACACTGTCATTTTCCCTACTAAATGGTCTTGTGGAAGCTTTGCCAAAACCCTTTGACTGTATATGGTATTTAGCTCTATAAAATCTTGATTTTCGTAGGTCATATTTCTCCAAGAATTTTATATGTCATCTAACTTTTCTCAAATTTATCTTTTCACAATTCTACCAGCTGTTCTTGCCCAGGCAGCAGTCTCCTCCTCCACATCCTTGCTGTGACAACCTTCACACAGCTTTATCTCTTCAGAGTTTTTTACAGTGTTTACCCAGGTTTCCTTGTGCTCTTTGTGACCTTTGTGGAGGGATCCACAACCCATGTGAATCCTTTCACTGTCTTGGAGAGATTCTTGTGAGAAGTGTCTGACTCATTCATGTTTCCCTTCATGCTATTTCTCATCATAGTTTAGGAAAAGATACTATTGTTTTTGTCAGGTTTTATTACCCTTATTATCATTTTACCATTCACTTTTTTCTGGTTAACCACAAACTGGCCAATTTTAGGATTTCTATCTGTCTGACTTTTGGATATTGAACAAAATCATTCCTAATTTTTAAAAATCTGAGTATGATTCCCCCCGTTTGGTTGAACAGTTGTATATATACCTACAACTATTGGGGTCCTGTGGCTCCTGTGCATATGTCAACGCCAGAAGGGGGAGTTCACTAGGATGTTTCTTCAGAACAGGTTGTAATTGGAATGTGATCAAATGTGGGGGCAATGACAATAAAACATCTGCCCACCACCAGCCCCAAACTCAGTGCCTGGCCAGAAATACTGGTACAGAACTTCAGGTGTGGGAAGACGGAAGAGTATGTTCTCCCTGAGTAATGGACAGCTTTATTTTTTGTTACCTTTTTTTTTTTTTTTAAAGATTTTATTTATTTATTTGACAGAGAGAAACACAGCCAGAGGGGGAACACAAGCAGGGGGAGTGAGAGAGGGAGAAGCAGGCTTCCCGCTGAGCAGGGAGCCCGATGTGGGACTCGATCCCGGGTCTCCAGGATCATGACCTGAGCTGAAGGCAGTCGCTTAACCAACTGAGCCACCCAGGCGCCCCATTTTGTCACCATTTCAAAGTAACATTTTAAAATGCTTTACTCAGGGGCACCTGGGTGGCTCAGTTGGTTGAGCGACTGCCTTCGGCTCAGGTCATGATCCCGGAGACCCGGGTTCGAGTCCCGCATCGGGCTGCCTGTTGGGCGGGAAGCCTGCTTCTCCCTCTCTCACCCCCCTGTTTGTGTTCCCTCTCTCTCGCTGTGTTTCTCTCTGTCAAATAAATAAAATCTTTAAAAAATAAAATAAAATAAAATAAAATGCTTTACTCAATAATAGTCTTTGGAGAATCTTTTGAAAAGAAAAGCAAGAAAGTGAGAATTATCTGTAATTACACTAGCCAGAGGTGATAACCAATTGTTTTGTTGTGTGTTCCGTCTTTTCTTGAATATATATGAAAATATCATGCTAAACATATGATTTTTAAAATTAAAATTTAAATATTTTGATATGTTAAATCAATTTTAACTCTACTTTCTCCCAAGTTTTTATTTAAATTCCAGTAATTAATGTACAGTGTAATATTAGTTTCAGGTGTAGAATTTAGTGACTCAACACTTATATACAATACCCAGTGCTCATCACAACAGTTATCTTCCTTAATCTCCATAATTTATTTAACCTATCCCATGACCCACTTCCCCTCTGGTAACTATCAGTTTGTTCTCTCTAATTAAGAGTCTGTTCCTGGAGGGTATTATGCTGAGTGAAATAAGTCAATCAGAGAAAGACAGTTATCATATGATCTCTCTGATACAAGGAATTTGAGAGGCAGGGTGGGGGGGTAGAGAGGGAAAAAAACGAAACAAGATGGGACTGGAGAGGGAGATAAACCATAAAGACTCTTAATCTCAGGAAACAAACTAAGGGTTGGTAGGGGGATGGGGTGGGGAGGGATAGGGTGACTGGGTTATGGGGGGAAAAAAGAAAAAATAGTCTGTTCTGTGGTTTGCCTCTCCTTTTTCCCTTTTCATCCTTTTTGTTTCTTAAATTCCAAATACAAGTGAAATTGTATTTGTCTTTCTTTGACTGACTTACTTTGCTTAGCATAATATTCTGTAGCTTGATCCATGTTGTGCCAACAACTGCACTACTAGGATACCCAAAGAATACAAAAATACTGATTCAGAAGTATACATGAGCCCTAATGTTTATAGCAGCATTATCAAAAATAGAAAAACTATGGAAAGAGACCAAATGTTCATCTGCTAATGTATGGATAAAGAAGATTGTGTGTGTGTGTGTGTGTGTGTGTGTGTGTGTGAGAGAGAGAGAGAGAGAGAGAGAGAGAGAGAGAGAGATGTTACTCAACCATAAAAATAAAATCTTGCCATTTGCAAAAACATTCTTTTAAATGATCTTAATAATTCCACCATGAGGGGTGCCTGGGTGGCTCAGCTGGTTAAGCGGCTGCCTTCGGCTCAGGTCATGATCCCGGAGATCCGGGATCGAGTCCCGCACCGGGCTCCCTGCTCGGCAGGAGGCCTGCTTCTCCCTCTCTCACTCCCCCTGCTTGTGTTCCCTCTCTCACTGTGTTTCTCTCTGTCAAATAAATAAAATCTTTAAAAAAATAATTCCACCATGATCATGGAATGTTCCTCCATCTATTTGTGTCTTCCTCAATTTTTTTCATAAGTGTTCTGTAGTTTCTAGAGTACAGATCTTTTACCTCTTTGGTTAGATTTATTCCTAGGTATCTTATGGCTTTTGGAGCAATTATAAATGGGATTGATTCTTTAATTTCTCTTTCTTCAGTCATATTAGTGCATAGAAATGCAACTGATTTCTGTGCATTGATTTTGTATCCTGCCATGTTGCCAAATCACTGTATGGATTCTAGCAATTTTGGGGTGGAGTCTTTGGGTTTTCCATGATAAAAGACCTAAATATGAGACAGGATTCCATCAAAATCCTAGAGAAGAACACAGGCAGAAACCTCTTTGACCTTGGCAGCAGCAACTTCTTGCAAGACACATTTGTAAAGGCAAAGGGAACAAAAGCAGAAATGAACTGTTGGGACTTTGTCAAGATAAAAAGCTTCTGCACAGCAAGGGAAACAGTCAACAAATATAAAAGGCAACCTACAGAATTGGAGAAAATATTTGCAAATGACATAACAGATAAAGGGCTGGTATCCAAGATTTATAAAGAACTTCTCAAACTGAAACCCCAAAAAACCAAATAATCCAATCAAGAAATGGACAGAAGACATGAACAGACACTTCTCCAAAGAATACACAGAAATGGCCAACAGACAGAGAAAAAATGTTTAACATCCCTGGGCATCAAGGAAATACAAATCAAAAACCACAATGCGATATCACCTTAGACCAGTTAGAGTGACTGAAATCAACAAGACAGGAACAATAAATGTTGGTGAGGATGTGGAGACAATAAATGTTGCTGGGAATGTAAACTGGTACATCCCCCCTGGAAAACAATATGGAGGTTCCTCAAGATGTTAAAAATAGAACTACCCTTCAACCCAGCAATTGCACTGCTAGGTATTAACCCCAAAGATACAGATGCAGTGAAAAGAAGGGGAATCTGCATCCCTATGTTCATAGCAGCAATGTCCACAATAACCAAACTAGATGGAGCTGAGATGTCTTTCAATAGATGAATGGGTAAAGAAGATGTGGTTTATATATACAATGGAATATTACTCAATCATCAGAAAGAATGAATACTCACCACTTGACATGGGTGGAACTGGAGGGTATTACGCTAAGTGAAATAAGTTAAGCAGAGAAAGACAATTATCATACAGTTTCAGTAATATGTGGAATATAAGGAATAGCTCAGAGGACAATAGGGGAAAGGAGGGAAAACTGCATGGGAAGAAATCAAAGAGGGAAAAAAACCTGAGAGACTCTGGACCTGGGAAATAAACTGAGAGCTGAAGAAAGGAGGTGGGTGGGGAGATGGGGCGATTGAGTGACGGGCATTGAGGAGAGCATGCGATGTGATGAGTGCTGGGTGTTACAGGCAACTAATGAATTGTTGCACACTACATCAAAAACTAATGATGTTGGATAATTTACCTTAATTAAAAAAAAAGAATTCCACCATATGAATGTATTGTAATTTATACAATTCAGCAAAATTATGGAAGAATGATGTAGAGTGAATCTTGCACTCAGAAATAAAGGCCAAATGCAGAAATTCAAGGGCAATTATTATTTTTCTAAATATATCAGGAGTATTTTACCATAATTTGCATTTCCATGTTTTTATTTCTTCCCTGCTGTGTTGTAGAATCTTGATTTGCAGGGGCTATTTTGTTCAACAGTATATAACATATAGTAGCAAAATGTGATATAAAACATTGAAACAAGATTTGGGCAAAATCTGGGGTTGGAAAGATGGTGGAAAGCTGGGTGACCCCATTTTGGGGAACCCCCTGAAATGAGCTGAATACCTGCAGAAAACACTGCAAGAACACTGTGAGCACCCATGAAATCTGCCTGAAATGTAATATTTCACACTTCTGGATCTCTACAGGGGAAGAAGAGCATCGAGAAAGAGGTAGAGTAGAGTGGGAGAAATCGTCCAAGCAAAGGCTAACATGGAAAAGAACATTAGTGACACGATAGAAGCTCTAATGGCAAAAGTGAAAGCTGAACACGCAGAGGTTAGAAAGGCTATTAATGAGATGCAATCTAATTTAAATATGCTAACAGCTAGAGGAGGTGAAGCTGAAGATCGTATTGGTGATTTAGAAGACAGATGGATTAAGAAGGAGGAGCAAGAAAAGTCTTGGAACAAACAGCTAAAATCCCATGAAAATATAATTAGAGAAATAAATGATGCCATGAAACCGTCCAATATCAGAATTATTGGAATCCCCAAAGGAGTTGAGAGAGAGAGAGAGAAGCCTAGAAGATATAGTTGAACAAATCATGAATAAAAATTTCCCTAATCTGGGAAAGGAAACAAGTGTTCATGTCCTAGAGGCAGAGAGGACACCCCTCTAAGATCAATGAGGCTAGAAAAACATCCAGGCACATAATTGTGAAATTCATGAATCATAAAAACAAAGAATATATGTCTTAAGGGCAGCTAGGGGGAAGCGATCCCTTAGTTATACAGGAAGGACCATCAGAATAATGTTAGACCTATCCATAGAAACCTGACAAGCCAGAAAGGGCTGGCAAGACATATTCAGGAAATTACAGGAAAAAAAAATGCAACCAAGGACAATGTAACCAGCAGGGTTGACTTTCAAAACGGAAGGAGAGATAAGGATCTTCCAGGACTACCAAGGTCTAAAATATTATGCAACCATTAAGCCATCATCAGGCAACATGATGTCAATAAAAATGTATCTATCAATATTCGCTCTCAATGTGAATGGCCTAAATGCTCCAATAAAAAGGCACAGGGTTGCAGACTGGATAAAACGACAGGACCCATCCATATGCTGTTTACAAAAGACAGATTTTGAGTCTAAAGACACTTTCAGATTGAAAGTGAGGGGATGGAGGGCCATATTTCATACTAGTGGACTTCAAAAGAAAGCTGGGATAGCGATTCTCATATCAAACAAATTAGATTTTAATCTAAAGACTGTAGTCAGAGACACGGAAGGACACTACATCATTCTCAAAGGGTTTATACACCAAGAAGATCTAACAATTGTAAATATTTATGCCCCCAACATGGGAGCAGCCAACTACATAAGCCAACTGTTAAACAAAATAAAGAGTCATATTAATTGTGGGAGATGTTAACACACCACTGTCAGCAATGGGCAGATCATCTAAACAGAAAATCAACAAAGAAACAAAAGCCTTGAATGACTCATTGGACCAGATGGATCTCATAGATATATTCAGAATATTCCACCCTAAAACAGCAGAATACTCATTCTTCTCGAGTGCACATGGAACTTTATCCAGAATAGACCACATGCTAAGTCACAAATCAGGAATCAACCAATACCAGAAGATTGAGATTATTCCCTGCATATTCTCTGACAATAACGCCGTGAAACTGGAACTCAACCACAACAAAAAGTTCAGAGAACATCAAACACTTGGAAGCTAAAGACTATCCTGCTCAAGAATCTATGGATAAACAGGAAATCAAAGAAGAACTGAAATACTTCATGGAAACCAATGAGAATGAAGATACATCGATCCAAAACCTATGGGGTACAGCAAAGGCAGTTCTAAGGGGGAAATTCATAGCCATCCAAGCCTCACTCAAAAAAATTGAAAAATCCCAAATACACCAACTCTCATTACACCTTTAAGAACTGGAAAATTAACAAAAAATTAAACCTAACCCACACACAAGATGGGAAATAATTAAAATTAGATCAGAGATTAATGAATTAGAAACTGGAGATATAATAGAAAACATCAACACAACTAGAAGCTGGGTCTTTGAAAGAATTAATAAGATCAATAAACCATTGGCCAAGCTCATTCAAAAGAAAAGAGAGAAGACCCAAATTAATAAAATCATGAATGAAAGGGGAGAGATCACGACTAACACCAAGTTAATAGAAACAATTATCAGAAATTATTATCAAAAGTTATATGCCAATAGTTTAACAACCTAGAAGATATGGATGCATTCCTGTAAAACTATAAACTTCCAAGACTGAAACAGGAAGAAATTGACAATCTGAATAGACCTATATCTAGTAATGAGATTGAAGCAGTGATCAAAAACCTCCCCAAAAACAAGAGTCCAAGACCAGACGGATTCCCTGGGGAATTCTACCAAACATTCAAAGAAGAAATAACATCTATTCTCTTGAATCTGTTTCAGAAAATAGAAACAGAAGGAAAATGTCCAGACTTTTTCTATGAAGCCAGCATTACTTTAATCCCCAAAGGAGACAAAGACCCCATCAAAAAGGAGAACTTCAGATCAATATCTCTGATGAATATGGATGCCAAGATTCTTAACAAGATCCTTGCTAGCAGGACCCAACAATACATTAAAAGGTTATCCACCATGACCAGATGGGATTTATCCCAGGGATGCAGAGGTGGTTCAACACTTGCAAATCAGTCAATGTGATAGAAAAAACCAATAAGAGAGAAGAACCACATGGTACTCTCAGTTGATGCAGAAAAGGCATTTGATAAAATACAACAACCGCTCCTGATTAAAGCTCTTCGAAGTATAGGGATGGAAGGAACATTCCTCCACCTCATAAAATCTATTTACAAAAAACTACAGTGAATATCATTCTCAACAGGGAAAAACTGACAGCCTTCCCTCTGAGATCAGGAACAAGACAATGATGCCCACTTTCACCACTATTGTTCAACATAGTGTTAGAAGTCTTAGCAACAGCAATCAGATAACAGAAAGAAATAAAATGTATTCAAATTGGCAAATAACACTCTCTCTTTGCAGATGACATGATACTCTATGTGGAAAACCCAAAAGACTCTACTTCCAAACTTCTAGAACTCATACAACAATTTGGTAATGTGGCAGGATACAACATCAATGCACAGAAATCAGTTGTGTTCTTATACACCAGCAATGAAAATATAGAAAGGGAAATCAGAGAATTGATTCTGTTTACTATAGCACCAAAAACCATAAGATACCCAGGAGTAAACCTAACCAAAGAAGTTAAGGATCTGTACTTGAGGAACTACCGGACATTCATGAAAGAAATTGAAGAAGACACAAAAAGATGGAAGAGCATTCCATGCTCATGGATCGGAAGAATAAACATTGTTAAAATGTCTATATTGCCCAGAGCAATCTATACTTTCAATGCCATTCTGATCAAAATTCCACCAACAGTTTTAAAAGTGTTGGACCAAACAATTCTAAAATTTATATGGAACCAAAAAAGACCTTGAATTGCTAAGAAATTTATGAAGAAGAAAAACAAAGCTGGGGACATCTCATCACCTGACTTCAGGCTTTATTACAAAGCTGTGATCACCAAGACTTCATGCTACTGGCACAAAAACACACAAATAGACCAATGGAACAGAGTAGAGAGTCCAGATATGGACCCACAACTCTATGGTCAAATCATTTCTGACAAATCAAGAAAAAATATCCAGTGGATAAAAGACAGTCTCTTCAATAAATGGTGCTGGGAAAATTGGACAGCTACGTATAGAAGAATGAAACTAGACCCTTCTCTTACACCACACACAAAGACAAACTCGAAATGGATGGAAGACCTCAATGTGAGGCAGGAATCCATCAAAATCCTGGAAGAGAACATAGTCAGTAACCTCTTTGACATTGGCCACAGCAACTTCTTTCAAGACACGTCTCCAAAGGCAAAGGAGGCAAAAGCGAAAATGAACTTTTCAGACTTCATCAACATAAAAAGCTTCTGTACAGCAAAGGAAACAGTCAACAAAACAAAGAGGCAACCCACGGAATGGGAGAGGATATTTGCAAATGACACTACAGACAAAGGGCTGATATCCAAGATCTATAAAGAACTACTCAAGCTCAACATCCAAAAAGAAGATGATCACATCAAAAAATGGGCAGGAGTCATGAAGAGGCACTTCTCCATAGAAGATATACGAATGGCTAACAGACACATGAAAAAATGTTCATTGTCACTAGCTATCAGGGAAATTCAAATCAAAACCACACTGAGATACCACCTTACACCAGTCAGAATGGCCAAAATTAACAAGTCAGGAAGCAACAAGTGTTGGAGAGGCTGCAGAGAAAGGGGAACTCTCTTACACTGTTGGTGGGAATGCAAGTTGGTGCAGCCATTTTGGAAAACAGTGTGGAGATCCCTTAAAAAATTTAAAAATAGAGCTACCCTATGGCCCTGCAATGCACTACTGGGCATTTACCCCAAAGATACGGATGTAGTGAAAAGAAGAGCCATATGCACCCCAATGTTCATTGCAGCAATGGCCACAATCACCAAACTGTGGAAAGAGCCAAGGTGCCCTTCAACAGATGAATGGATAAAGAAGATGTGGTCCATATATACAATGGAATACTATGCCTCCACCAGAAAGGATGAATACCCAACTTTTGTAGCAACATGGACCGGATTGGAAGAGATTATGCTGAGTGAAATAAGCCAAGTAGAGAAAGTCAAGTATCACATGGTTTCACTTACTTGTGGTGCATAAGGGGTAATATAGAGGACGGTAGGAGAAAGAAAGGAAATGGAAAATTGGGTAATTTGGGGAGGGAAACAAAACATAAGAGACTTTGGACACAGAAACAAACTGAGGGCCTTGGAGTGGAGGGTGTGGGGGGATGGGAGAGCCTGGTGGTGGGTACTGAGGGCACTCATTGCATGGAGCACTGTGTGTGGGGCATAAACAATGAATCTTGGAACACTGAAAAATAAAATAAAAAAGGAAAAAAAAAAGATTTGGACAAAATCTATATGAAGCTTTTTGGCAATGACACTCTAGACACTTGGCCTTAAAGTATTGCAGTGCTGGCTTCATCCCTGTGTGGGGGGTGGGAATGATGGACAGAAGCCTGTCCTGTCTGGTGAGAGCAATGCCAGCTTTGGAATCTGAACCTTTTTAACTGAGGGAATATGATGCTGGTTTGGCTCAGTGCTCCTTTACTACCTGTAGGATATTGGTGACTGATGTAGAAGTTTCCATGTCTCCTCTTCCTCTTCCACTTCCTCCTCATTCTCCCCTTCTTCATTTTCTGATTATAAGCTATATTCTTAGAAAAATTCCAGAGTATTGGGCCAAGACAAAGAAGCTCTGGCAACATCACTTTATTTATTTATTTATTTATTTGATTATTTTTTTATTTATTCTTTTTATTGTTACTTAAATTTTTTTTCCAGTGTTCCAAGATTCATTCCCCATTCCCCACACCCAGTGCTCCATGCAAGAGGTGCCCCCAGTACCCACCACCAGGCTCTCCCATCCCCCCACCCCCTCCCTCCAAGTCCCTCAGTTTGTTTCTGTGTCCAAAGTCTCTGTTGTTTCGTCTCCCTCCCTGGATTACCCTACTTCCCATTTACTTTCCTTCTCCCACTGTCCTCCAGGTTACCCCTCATGCACCGCAGGTAAGTGAAACCATGCGATACTTGACTTTCTCTGCTTGGCTCATTTCACTCAGCATAATCTCTTCCAGTCCAGTCCATGT
>PITA01012111.1:34300-63706 GCA_004023965.1 Spilogale gracilis | reverse complement strand
TGCCTGCAGACACGTTCCAGTGAAGAAGTCAGCAGTTGCAATTTGTGTACCACGCTCCACACTCCTTTATCAACGTACCCTCTTCAACCACAATGTTAGCCCAGGGTTTCCCCTTCCTCTATGTCCCAAAGCACAGAGGGGAAAAAAACATTCCTTTTGTTATGTATCAGTGCTGGCTCACTGCCCCTTATCTACCAATTTCCCTGTCATTCAGTAAGTGCAATAAATATGTTTGATACTTGCTTTAAATTCCCTGGCTCTTGGGAATGTCTCATTGTGAAGGGTTTTCCTTCACCTCTAAGGTAAATGAGCTTACCATAGTCCATTAAAATCGTCATTTTGTCTGAGGACCACGGACCAACTCCATCAGGTAGTGTTTCACTCTTATCGCTCTGTCTGATCAGAGAGGAAGTCTTGCTAGTCCCTCTTTAGCTTGAAGCTAATTATTGGCCTCACGATTACACAAAAGGAGATGCAGTTCTTTCCACACCTGAAGGCATTTGAGGTGCAATTTGTGTGGTAGTCACAAGCCCTGCTAAAAGGAATGGGCTGCCTATTTTCCTAATCTGTCTGTTTGCATTTGTGAGCATTGAGAATGCACAGTAAACAAGCTAAAGCCAGATGCTTTCACAGGTTTGTGTTGGACAATAACAACCATGGTAACAAAGAGGCAAAAAGCTTTTCCCAAATCTGTGCTTTACCGACTGATATGTGTTTGAGGATATTCTTAGGCAGAACTAAAATGGTCAGAACTCACCATTACCATTGACATGGACTAAAATGAATTTATCTGGGGGAAAAAAAAAGGTTTTCATCTTTTAATTTCAAATGTTCTGAACTTATTGAAAGCATGTAATGTAGAATATGCAAATATCTAAGGTGCTAATCTTAAAGTAGGTGATAAACAAGACATAAAGAGAAATTGGTTAACAGGTTTCTATAGGACTTACAAAAAGGAAAGCTTGAAATTTGAGATGAATTAGAGTGAAGTCCTCTTCAGCATTATGATTTCATTATTTTGTGAATCTCTGTTTTAGAGAAGTACTTCAAATATATAAAATATATTCTTGATCAGAATCTCTGCAGAGGAGGCCTGAGAATCTATCTGGATACAGAGTGATTGAGATCTATAGTGATACAGCTTACTGCACGTGACTGGGATGCCCAGCTTCTGAGCACTCCTAATATCCATCAGCACTGCCTACCATGCCCCTGACAGTTTGAGATGGTTAAGTGATTGCAAGAAATGTGTTCCACTATTCACTGACCATATATCTATAGCTTTTAGATTCCAGATAAATAAAAGGAAACGTTGAAATTTTTGTTATGAGAATAAACTAGTTTGATTTATATCTTTGTTACAGAAGCAATTATAGAATAGATCAAAATTTTCTGATGAGTATTTCTTTAGGGATCTCCTCAGATGTTTCTGTATTCTATTAAAGTATTCTATTAAAATTCCAAAATTTTGTACCATAAAACATAGAGCAGTTGACCTCCATCTGGAAAACTCTGATGGCTGGAGCAACCAATCAATTAGCTCTCTTGTAAATACTTTGCTAAGTTTCCTATAAATAGCTTAATTTTTGAACAAGCATATTATTGAAAGAAAATGACATGCTAAATAATGTTGCTTGGAATTGTCTATAACAATCCTAAATGATATCTGCTTAAAACCAGGATTTGGATTTTATATTCAATCTTGCTTCTGAAAATCATTATTCATCACATTCAGTTGCTTCTTTGGGACTCTTAATAATCCTGTAACTGATGGGTTAGAGGAAGCTTTTTATCTCCTCTGTGTTAACAACCATAGAACTTGTATCCAATTTTTATCATTGATTTAGTCATCAATTCAACAAAAGTATATTGTGAACTTACTGTATGCCAAGCTCTGCGAAAACCTCTTGGAGTGCAGTGGTGAATATAACAGGTATAACCTGTACTGTCCTCAGGGCACTGGAGGAATTGAATATATATGGCTTGGATTGTTTAGGTTCTAGGATCAGAAGTTGTTTCTCAAAAGCATGTTAATACTAATTTCTTACAAAGATATTAGGAAAAAGCCCTCAAAATAATGAGCTCCATTAAACTCAACTTCTATATGGTTCCTCTCTAAGGAGGTAGCATCCCAAGCTAATGAACAAATTCTGCAGGAAAATTTTAAATTGTTCCCAGTAATTTTACTAATTAGGTGAAACAGACCACAATAATTATCAAGAGAAAAAGAGCTGTGTATAGTTTCCCTGTTTCTCATATAAGATGATGGGTTTAAGGAGTCAGACTTGCAGTTTTTTTAAAAAGCAAAATGCTTTTGGATTTTGATGCATTGTTTAGATTAACTATATTGAGTAGAATTGGCAAATTGAACTAAGGAGCACTTTGAGTCCACAAGTCATCAGGTAACTGTCATAGAGCTATGAACATCAGTAGGAACAACTTAGTATATTGCAATAGAAAAATCAGTGGAAATTTGTTCATTTATTCAATGAATATTTATTGACTTTCTACTGTAAGTCATGTAATATACCAAAGCACTGGGGATATAAATATAAAAACAGTCCTTCCCTCAAAGATTTTGCAGATTAGTAAAGCCTTAGTAGAGGATGGTTTTATATCTCTACACAAACAACTCAATGAGTTGCTATGAAAGAAATACACACGAGATATGGGGACAGTTCACAGAGGGTGTTTATTAGGGTTGGAGTCTCAGAAAAGTTACCTCTCACCCTTCTTAAAACACAAATACTACATGTTTAACAATGAGACTAACATACTGGCATAGGAGTTAAGTTAGTGGAGGGATCCATGTGAGGGAAATATGAGGGATCTGAGGAGAATGTTTGGCAATGGGAACTAGTAAGTTTGGGATATGAGATTCAAAGGAATCAGTAGGAATAATGGATCTGGAGAGGGTCCAAGCACAAGAGAGAAGGGGAGAAACGACAAGTAAGCCAAATAGTCTGAGCCTCATTATCCACTGAGACATTCATTGAAATCAAAAGCAGTGCAGACTGAGGGGCTGAGAAGGAAAACATAAAGCAATTGTCAGGAGGCTGAGAACCTGAACACAGCTACTGGCAATGTCACAGTACTGGAGAGATTAAAATTGGACTTCAGGGACTGTCAAAGAAAAGGAGAGCATGGGTAAACATCCAAACCTTTCAGCTGGGAATCCCAACTAACAGCAAATCAGAAATATAGACAAGGTCTTACCGAGATTGGAAGCCAATATGTACTTGTCTCAATCCTTGATTAAATTAAGATAATATATACTCTTTGGCATCAGCCACAGCAAATTCTTTCAGGACACGTCTCCAAAGGAAAAGGAAACAAAAGCAAAAACGAACTTTTGAGACTTCATCAAAATAAAAAGCTTCTGCACAGCAAAGGAAACAGTCAACAAAACAAAGAAGCAACCCACAGAATGGGAGAAGATATTCACAAATGACACTACCGGACAAAGGGCTGATATCCAAGATCTATAAAGAACTCCTCAAACTCAATACCCCCCAAAAAGATGATCACATTAAAAAAAATGGGCAGAAGACATGAACAGACACTTCTCCATAGAAGACATATAAATGGCTAACAGACACATGAAAAAATGTTCATCATCATTAGCTATCAGGGAACTTCAAATCAAAACCACATTAAGATATCACCTTACACCAGTTAGAATGGCCAAAATTAACAAGTCAGGAAACAACAAATGTTGGAGAGGATGTGGAGAAAGGGGAGCTCTCTTACAATGTTGGTGGGAAGGCAAGTTGGTGCATCAACTTTGGAAAACAGTGTGGAGATTCCTTAAAAAATTAAAAATAGAGCTACCCTATGGCCCTGCGATTGCACTACTGGGTATTTACCCTGAAGATACAGATGTAGTGAAAAGAAGGGCCATATATACCCCAATGTTCATAGTAGCAATGGCCACAATTGCCAAACTGTTGAAAGAGCAAAGTTGCCCTTCAACAGATGAATGGATAAAGAAGATATGGTCTATATATACAATGGAATAATACGCCTCCATCAGAAAGGATGAATACCCAACTTTTATAGCAACATGGATGGGATCAGAGGAGACTATGCTGAGTGAAATGAGCGAAGCAGAGAAAGTCAAGTATCATATGGTTTCACTTACTTGCGGACCATAAGGAGTAACATAGAGGACAGTAGGAGAAGGAAAGGAAATGTGAATTGGGGTAAATCAGAGAGGGAGGTGAAGCATAAGAGACTTTGGACTCTGAGAAACAAACTGAGGGTTTTTGAAGGGAGGGGAGTGGGAGAGTGGGTGAGTTTGGTAGTGGATATAAAGGAGAGCACGTATTGCATGGAGCACTGGGTGTGGGGCATAAACAGTGAATCTTGAAACACTGAAAAAATAAAAGAAATTATTATGTAAAAAAGATAATATATACCTGCACTAACTTCCTTCTAGAAATCAAATCCATTAAAACGAAAAATAATTGCAGCAATGGCCACAATCGCCAAACTGTGGAAAGAGCTAAGGTGCCCATCAACAGATGAATGGATAAAGAAGATGTGGTACATATATACAATGGAATACTATGCCTCCATCAGAAAGGACGAATATCCAACTTTTGTAGTGACATGGACTGGACTGGAAGAGATTATGCTGAGTGAAATAAGCCAAGAAGAGAAAGTCAAGTATCACATGGTTTCACTTACGTGCAGTGCATAAGGGGTAATATAGAGGACAGTAGGAGAAGGAAAGTAAATGGGAAGTAGGGTAATTCAGGGAGAGAAACAAAACAAGAGACACTTTGGACACAGAAACAAACTGAGGGACTTGGAGGGAAAAAGGGGGTGGGGAGATGGAAGAGCCTGGTGGTGGGTACTGAGGGCACCTATTGCATGGAGCACTTGGTGTGGGGAATGGGCAATGAATCTTGGAACACTGAAAAAAACATTTAAGTAACAATAAAAAAATTTAATTTAATTTAATTAAAAAAATAAAAATAAAAATAAATATTAACATTTAGAGATTCCAGAATTTTTCATACACAATGTCTCAGGGTTTAATAAAAAGTTATCAGGCAAAGCAGGACACAGGTGGAAGAGATGTTGAAAAAAGACAGAAGAAGCAAGTTAGAGACAGTATTAGAACTTTCTGTTTTTTAAATATTTTAAGTTTTATTTACTTAGGAAATAGCTACACCCAATATGGGGCTCAAACTCATGATCCCAAGATCAAGAGCATTGCATTCTTCTGAGTGAGCCAGCCAAGCACCCTAGAAATGTTTATATCTATGACTGCTATGCTCAAGCAAACAGATGAGAAGAATAATTTTATTAGAGAACTGGTGTCTGTAAGAAAACATCAAATGGAAATTTTGAACTAAAGAAAACCAAAACCAAATTGAGAAAGCAAAAAGTGGGTAAAATAATAGATTAATTACAGCTGAAAAATATTAGTGATCCTGAAAAAAGGTCAGTAGGAAATACTCAGACTAACTAAAAGAGGGTGCAAGATACAGAAAAGATCAGAGAAGCAAATATCATTTGATTTCACTCATATGTGGAATTTAAGAAACAAAACAGATGAATGTAGGGGAAGAGAAGGAGAAAGAAAATAAGATAAAAACAGAAAGGGAGGCAAACCATAAGAGACTCTTAACTCTAGGAAACATATTGAGGGTTGCTGGAGAGGAGGAGGGTGGGGGTATGGGGTAAATGGGTGTTAAAGAGGGCATGTGATGTAATGAGCATTGGGTGTTATATGCAACTGATGAATCATCAGTTCTACTCCCGGAATTAATAATACAATATATGTTAACTAAACTGAATTTCAAAAAAGAATTTTTAAAAAGATATGGAAAAGATCATAAGAGACATGTGGGTCACAGTGTAAAGGAAAAACATACACATAATTAGAGTCCCAGAAAAGGAGGAGCTAGAGAGTAGCACACAAGCAATATATGAAGAGATTATGACCAAGAATTTCTTTTTTTTTTTAAAAGATTTTTTATTTATTTGACAGAAAGAAACACAGCCAGAGAGGAAACACAAGTAGGGGGAGTGAGAGAGAGAGAAGCAGGCTTCCTGCCGAGCAGGGAGCCCGATGCGGGGCTTGATCCCGGGTCTCCGGGATCATGACCTGAGCCGAAGGCAGTTGCCCAACCAACTGAGCCACCCAGACGCCCCAGTAAAGACTCTCTTAAGACCCAAATTGGATCGAAGGAGAGAGGGTAAAAAACGTAAATGGAAAAAAAAATAATACTTGGTATCTTTAGCTGCCTTACTAAATCATAGGACCATAAATACATCCAAAGAACTATTTCATGGAAATGATCAGACTAGTGATTGATTGATTGATTGATTGATTGATTGATTTAGAGGAAGTGTACAAAGGGGAGGGTCAGAGGGAGAGAGAATCTTAAGCAACCTTCATACCCAGCATGGAGCCCAAAGAGGGGTATTGATCTCATGACCCTGAGATCATGATGAGTCAAAATCAATCGCCTAACTGACTGATCCACCTGGCACCCCAGACTAGTGAATAATTTAAACATAAGCTTAAAATAGAGAAAGCTAAGAAAATTTACAATTTTAAAAATCACTTTCTTGGTCCATCTTTTTAATGGAAAGATTAATAGAAAAAATCACCATCTAAAGCATGAATCACATAAACTATCTAAAGTAATAAGTAAGTAGAAAGTATAAAAATAATCTAGGCCTTGGATTTGAGCTTGGTTTTTCTTCTATAAAATAGAAGTTTATTTTAAGAATATTTTTCCCCAGCAATGAGTATCATTTTGGTTTGAATGAAACAATTTAAATAAGTTATTGGTTATTTTCATCCTATTTTCCCATCCTATTCTGAGGATATGATTTCTTTAATTATGAAAACTACAATTAATAATTCACACAAACACAGATCCCCAAATGCAGGAACAAAGTGTGAAATGTATTAAGAAAGAACTACAAGGACATCCCCAGCAGATAGTGCTTTCAAATAGAGAAATAGAAGCTCCCTTCACAAAGAACTGAGGCAATCTCTCTGTGGTTTCATATACACATTTTGAAAGCTCCCGATTGTGGTTTCAGTAGCAAAATAATGAAGTGTCAATGGCATTTCTCCTTACCGTAAAGAATTAATTAAACAACCTCTATAATGATCTGTTTTCTAATAGTGCCGTTTCTGACATGAGACCCTTTTACCTTGGTTCTGAATTACACGAATCCTTGTGAATGCTTTTGTTATAAATACTCATCTTGCTTCCTCACGTGTGATGTGAATTTCTATGATCATAGGATCACAATTATCTCCTTACTCTTTTCAGAAAATTTGTATAGCCCCTTTGATAAGAGAAACTCAAAGTGTTTTGCAAACATACCATTTACCCCAGCCAATATGAATCACAGCCCTCATTTTATAAGGATAGCAAAACCACCTTTCAGACAAATTGTTAGGCAGAAGAAGGTCTTAACTCACAACCAGGAATAAGCTCTAAACAGCAAGAAGGCTGAGTTCTGGAAATCAAATGATTTTCCCATTATCAAATACACCTTACTTTATGCAATAGATGAATTGCCTTAAAGATTTTTATAAATGAAGAGAAATGAAGAGATTCTAATAAAAGAAGATTTGTTTTCAAGTCAAATCAAACTTTCATTCATTCTGAAGACCTACTCCATAGCAATGAAGCCTGTTAATTACAGCCATTGAATTTACAAAAGTAGGAGTAAAACATATACTACATATTTTAGAGAAAAAAAATGTGCTTTGACTATGCCAGTGAAAACCTAAATTTGCAACTTTTTGACACCTTGTAGATGAGTCACAGATTTCAATGGTTATAGGGCGAGGTAGGACATAATTTGACATAATCAGACAGAGAGAGGCTAGGTATAGGAGAGTAAGGTGGGAGCAGGAAGTAGAGCAGCAGTGGGGGTTAGATACTAAGGCATGCATGAAAGGACATACCCCATGTAAAGAAGCAACTGTTATTCAACTCTCAGATACCCTGTATATAGTATTTGGGAATATAAGCCCATTTTACCATATCTTTTGAGTTTTCAAGACACAATAAAGATCCATAGTTTTATGAGAAATTTCTTGATATGCTAATTTGAAATCTTTTAAAATCACTGGACATGATAAACAGGCAATGCAATCTGACTAAATTCAACTGTAGGACAATATATTGTGATCTCCATATAGTAACTGCATTCAGGAAATGCAACCACTCAGAAGTTAACTCCATAGCTCATGGCACTGAAAGAAAATCTCAAGAGGTCATTTGGCCTAGATCTTCCATAAAGGTAGGTATATATCAAAACTACTAAAGATGTTCATTCAATGAATATTTACTGTAACCGTCATCCCATGCCTGTTACTATTCTAGATGGTAGATATAGGACATTCAACAGAGTGAGTCCCCCCTCTTTTGAGGAGGTTCGGGGATAAGGCTGTCTTATCCCACGACTTTATGGTTCTAGTACTCACATAATAATACTCTTTGTTACTGGTCCCTTCTCCTCACTATCTTTTCCCAGGGGAATACAGTGACTTTCCTGGTTGGTGAGTTGTTAAGAAAAACGTGAAAAGTACATGTTGGTTCCTCCTCCTTATCTGTCCTTGGGGATTCAGCTGCTCACCGTCATCTTTTCCTCTTGGCCTCATGTTGGGGAACAAATGATATTTCAAAGGATACATTTATTTCAAGGGAGAATTAGAAAACCATTTGCCTTTGCCTAAGCTATGTCTTCTGGTATAATTTTAAAAGCCACAAAGAATGATAGTGCAGAGAAAAGTGGAGCCAAGGCAAGGAGTGAGTCTAGAGCAGCCTGCAAGTTCTGGTGGACCCTCTAAACCATATCGAGGGATCCGGCTTTCTGAGGAAAATGAAGGGTGCCTCTGAATATATTTAGTGGGAAAGTCACATAATCAGATACAGGGTTTTAAAAAATTGTCTGAAAAAAAAGAAACCTCAGTTTGGCCAGTGTTATACAAAGTTGCAGACAGCCAGCCGGCCTGAAGAGAGATAGGCTAGTTATTGTTATAGGAATTCAGGAAAGATTCCTATTCCAGACATAAAGAAGAGATATTCGAGAAGTAAGTAGGAGGGATAATCATCAGGTCTTAAGGGACCTTATGAGCTCAGAACAAAAAAGTCTTTGGATCTAAGCCATGTCTCCATCCTGCCCTCCAGCTCCTCCATTGCTGATACTCCACTGGCTCCAAAGCTGAAGCCTGCAGCTAATATACCTCAGTATCTGGTCTCTCCTAGCTTGATCAAACTGGAAACAAATCTGGATTGATAGCCCTCCCTAGGGCTCTCAGAGGCAGTGCAAATTCCTGAGGCTATTGTAGGTCCTCCTCAGATATCTGAGGCTGGATGGTACACCCCAGCCTCTGTGAGGGACTCATTAGCCCGTATCATGACCAGCCCAATGGTTCCCATCTTAACTCTTTCTTACTCCTCAGGCAAGGGATGGACTGTAGATGCCGAAGTTATAGATTCCTGCCACACCACTCAATAACCTAGAGTGGCCAGAAAGTAAAGGCCATACTACACCAAAATAATGTTCCTTCTAACTTACCTAATACTCCTTCTCTCAGAAATCTAAACACATCCTTAATTATTTTATTCTCCTACCTTCAACTCCATGTCAGTCTTCTTTGATAGAACTGGGATTTCTTCACCTCCTCTTCTTGCCTGGGCTTCCTTTACATAGAAAACTGTGTGGTCTCTACCACCAAATCTGTCTCTCAAAGTACAAGCGTCATCCAATCTCATTGGCCAGGATTTAAAGAAGACTGCTGAGGGAACAAGTTTTAATAAAGAAATAAAATGATCAAACATAACAATAGCCAATATTTATTGAGTGTTTACAACAAACCTGGCGAGTACTATTCCAGACTTGATTTAACTGTCTTAATCATCAACATACACCTAGCATATTCCCCATACAGAGGAAATTGAAGGGCTAGAGGATTTTGTAACTTGGCTGGGATGGCATAGCTACTCAGTGGAGGAGTAGAGTTTGCAACCAGGCATTCTGGATCTTTACCAACCCCCCCCCCCCACAAAACAAAATGAAACAAAACAAAAACCTCAAACACCACAAATTTTAATGTGATAGATCTCAAACTAAGGGGAAAAATGACCTAATAAATTCAGAATGGTGGTCAGTGCTTTAAGTACTCTTAATCAGTCAGACTAAATAAGGATTTTTAGTAAAGGGCTCATTTCACTTGGCAGTAAGTCATCACTGACCTTGGTGTTTTTAAGTTTAGGCGAGAATAAAGGCAGTTACAAGGGGTGGAAGCTTAAGGGAGATTTAAGGTGTTGAAGAAGACACCATACAACATTCCTCAAGTGGAGTAGCAAAACGTATATGTATATAGGGTTGAGGGAGAGTTTTCTGTTTTCTTTTCTTTCTTTCTTCCCTTCTTCCCCCCACCTTTGGTCTGTATGTTTGTTAGCTTGGGAGAGAAGTGGGCATACTTAATTACCAACAGGGAAAGAACCGGAAGAGAGAAGATGACCCAAGGTTTGAAGGAAGGTTAGATAAAAAACCTCTCCGTATCTCATCAGAAGAGCATCCCCAGTGATCTCAGAAGAGGTTAGTTTTGAGGTTGAGATAAGCAGAGTAGAACATAAGTGTGAGGGTATGAAGGCAAATCCAGAATTCAGCAGTGGCCTTTTAGAACTGGTTAGCTAAGATCCAGAAGCTTGCCGTGAGAACTGCACAACTTACTGGGTTAAACAAATAAAATAAAATAAAATAAAAAGACAAACAACAAAACCCCTAGTTAGTAGACCAGCATCTTCATCTTCTTTGTCCTTTAAGAAGTGGAAGCCAATGGGGTTTCAAAATGCACATAAGAGTTTCCATTTGATAAAATACAAAGTTCAAGGCAGGCTTTGCTTTTAAAAGTTGTTTTCATGTTGAAAAGATCTAAGGCTGTTAAACCTAGTGGCAATATGCAAGGGAAAGGAAGCCACTTAAATACTCTTATAGTTCTACTAATGGAAGTTTTGTTCAAAGCAAGTGCAGTGGATAGTGCTCCTTGATTTTCCTCCCAAAGCAGCATTTACCACAGAGACAAAAACATATTGGGCAAAGGTTGTCTTGCATTTTAGCAAGACTTATCAAAAATTTCTCAAGTTTTCTTTCCTTATATTTTAAGGTAGGCATGGGCATGTTGTTTATCATTATTATTTTCCTATTTTAGCTTTGTGGTGATTTAAAAACATTGTCAATGCAATCCAATGATGCATTATAGCCATAATACATAAAGCAACTCAATAAGGTATAATTCATAAAAACTTCTCCTTCAAGTAGTTATTATCTGATTTACTCATACCACTCTTAGCATTGATTGCCTTATATTCTTGATATTGGCATATTTTTCTGGAAAATATGTTTCTGTTTATGTTTTATCTCATACCTAATACACATAATGTAGAAAAATTATAACTATTAGCCTAATGAATTAAATTACCAATTTTAAAAATCCCTGCCCTTTTGTTTTGTGTTATGTTTTATTTATAAGTTCCAGGAAGAAATCTCAGTCAGAAAGGAAAAGAATTTCCTAGCAAATCCTATAGAAATCGCACACTTTTCTCTGTCAAATAAATACTACTCATATTCTAAGACTGTCTCCACACATATAGGTCTGTTTATATGATTATAATTTTGCCTTGTCTTTTTAAGTTACAGTCTTAGAAAAGGTTTAGCCCTTAGAGCTACAATAATTTTCCAACAACAACCATATCTGTCATGTACTGAGGCCTACTATATCTCAGGAAGAGCCTGCCCACTGAGGACAATGTTTTGGGCCTTCTCCTGAAGCCACCACGTGTCAGTATAAAGGGCATGAGGAATTCAAGATCTGCAAGTAGGCAGACCTACTTCTAATAACTTCTAATAACAGTTTAAGAAAGAGATCTAACCCATGTTCAATTCAAAGCATGACTTTCCATGTTCATGCTAAAAATTCTGTCTTTTCCAGCTATATGGTTAAATGATTTTGTAAATTTTGTTCCGCAAAGATAAAACTCCAAGTTTGACCTCATGGGTCATTAAGTGTGAAGAATATTTAAATTGCTTCTTTCACATGCTGTTTTACTATGCTTGAATTTGGAGAATAAACCAATCAGGAGCCAGGCAAGAAATTAATGGCACATTCAAATTGAGTAATTTGAGGAACATTTAATAAAGAGATTATTGACAGATGTGTGGGCAGGGTGAAAGAAAACAGTACTGCAAAACTGAAGGTAAAAATAAATAAATAAATAAAATAAAAAAGCCTGAAGGTAAAAGGAGATAGAGAAGTTACAAGAACCCAGAGACTGAAAGAGCTACTTGGAGAGAACAACCAGACAAGAACTGCAGCCTTTGGTAAAAATGATGCAGTCAATTTCTTCTCTGATCTCACTACCTTCCTTCACTCCTTCACTATAGAGAAGTTTTGGGGCACCTGGGTGGCTGGGACCCCTCTTTATCCAAACTTATTTGTAAGTCATTGGGCAAGACAGATTATTAAGCAGGTCAGAGTCCTAGAACACAAGGAGGGAATAGAGAGGTATTTCACACAAAGACGAAGAAAACTAAAATTTATCTCACCAAATACCTGGTTCTATTAATTAGATACACAGAAATTATAGAAGATGGAATAATTATGTGATAGCTCCAGTGGATGTGACTCTTAGCAGGAGCAGGACATTGGATTCCATCATCTGCCACTAGCTTTGGGTGGAGGGCAGCTGAGATAGAAGCCACAGCAGAGCACAGGTGAAAGAACCACTTCCTGATCCCTGGATCATAGCTAGGCTTTTGCTACTATGTACCTAAAACCAAAGGCTTAAGTTCCAGTCCTGTACGGTTTTGTTTCTGCTTAAAATATAGAGAAGTTTTGGGGCACTTGGGTGGCTCAGAAGGTTAAGCCTCTGCCTTTGGCTCAGGTCATGATTTCAGGGTCCTGGGATAGAGCCCCACATTGGGCTCTTGATTCAGCAGGGAGTCTGCTTCCCCCTTCTCTCTACCTACCTCTCTGCCTACCTGTGATCTTTCTCTGTGTCAAATAAATAAACAAAATCTTTAAAAAATATAGAGAATAGTTTCTGTTTTCTAAATTGAACTTTGATATCAATTATGGCATTAGGTGAACACATCATAACGTCTTTGCCTAAGGAGTTTTCATGTTATATTTTACTTTTCTACCTGTTTTCAGTCTTCAGTTGAGTTATATCTATGAATGCTTTAGAAGGCCTGTTATTAAATAAAGACTTAAGGAGAAGGCTCATACACCAAATTAGCCTCTGGATAGAATTCTTTTTTTTTTTTTTTAAGATTTTATTTATTTATTTTACAGATAAAAACATAGCTAGAGAGGGAACACAGGCAGGAGGAGTGAGAGAGGGAGAAGTAGGCTTCCCGCTGAGCAGGGAGCCCAATGTGGGGCTTGATCCCGGGACCCTGGGACCATGATCTGAGCCGAAGGTGGATGCTTAACGACTGAGCCACCCAGGTGCCTCACCTCTGGATATAATACTAATAGTTTACTCAAATGGTTTATGATAACCTGGTCTTAACTGTGACTTATTCTAAATAAATGTGAAATTGTCAGCAATTTTTGTAAAATGTGGGGGAAATATAGTATATTTGAAAGAGGTGAATGTTGGCATGGATTTATAATGTATAACTTATTCACCCATCCTCTATGTTCCTTGAGAAAGACCATGATGTATATACATCTTCTTCTCTAGGGCCTTAAACACATCTGCATGGAGTCAACAAACATGTCTGAAACCTCTTTAATTGGCTATTCTGCGTAGGTTGGGAATGCTGGTACGAGACAATGCAGTCAAAATGAGCTTGTTGATTACCATGGAGATTGGAAAGTCAGTATAGTTATCAAAATTGGCAGGCCCAGAGAGATCTTTATTACTGGCGAATTGATCATCTCAAAAAGTCTTACTTATGTTGTCTAATAAAACCAAATAAAGGGCTCCTGGGTGACTCAGTTGGTTAAACAACTGCCTTGGGCTCAGGTTGTGATCCCAGGGTCCTGGGATCAAGTCCCACATTGGGCTGCCTGCTCGGTGGGGAGTCTGCTTCTCCCTCTGACCTCTCCCTTCTCATGCTCTCTCTCTCTCTGATTCTCTCTCTCAAATAAATAAATAAAATCTTTAAAAAATTTTTCCTAGTCTAATGAAAAGAGACTAACATGAGTCACTGAATGCCACGGAAGTCAGACTGGGGTTAATAAGTGTCATGAAATAAATGGAATTTTAATTTGGGCACACCTCATTGTACACCCAATAGACAGTTGATCTGACCATGTGGATGGAATAGAAATGCTCACCAACTCGCTAGAATCCTCACATAGGTGTTCCAATGATTATGGTAGAAAGGCAACAAGGCAGACTCTGAAGCTACCAAGTCCCACCAAAACTTCAATTCAAAAGCAATAGCACAGCCCAGCACAGCCCTGGGATCACTTCTGATTAAAAGATGACTATCAAAGGTTTTTAAAATTCTGAGATTATAAACTACTTCCCTATGTTGGTCTATAGTTTACTAGTGTCAAGAAACTTTAATTGCTGTGGTTTATTTTACACAGCAACTTATTAAGTGTTTAATTTGAAATTCCAAATGTGGCTTCCCCTCCTGTAGTGAATCAATCCAGAATCTATCATTTAACATACCCCTGCCACTCTGGGAAAGGATTTTCCCTATTTTAATATTCTGACTACACCCAACACTGTCTCTTTCACATGGTCAAGGTGATAGCAAATCTTCACTGTCTTGAGTCAGTACATTACTTGTCCATATTTCTGATAATATTTAGTCACTTGATACCTTAACCGTATCAGCATCCTTCAAGATGTAACACTGGTTACTGATGAGATCCTATTATCTCGATAGGATGTGAAGAATAGAAAAAAGGAAGTATCTAATATGCTTTGGTAATTCACCTTAGCATTGGAGCAATGATACTCAAAGTGTGATCTGATTTGCAAGTTTTCTGTTACTGGTCCAGAATGAGAGAAAAGTTTAGAAACTTTCATAGCAATTTGACAAGGTTGCAGCATCCAAGCTTCAGGTTAGTGGTCTCATCTGGTAGGGTTGAACAAGGTACGCTAGTCCATGATAGATTGGAAATAAAAATGAAAAATACTCCTCCATTACAGATTATTTGAAAGCATTGTGGTAGGGAGTAGAAAATAAACCTACAAGGATCTATGTCAGTGAAGTTTCCAGGATCCAGTGGAGACATGTTGGGATATTATCTGCAAAACAAAGAATACTTTTCTGTACCTAACTGCTTCTACAGCTAGTAAATAATCACAACAGATAATGGAATTTATTGAATTTTGGAGTCATCATATACTGATTTTGGCATTGTTGCCTAGTACATTTAATGGATCACTAGAAAACTGCCAACTTTGTGGGGTTCCAGAACAAAAGAAGGGTCTCTGACTTGGCCAGAGATATGCAAAAGCAACTTTATAACCAAGTGGATCTAATTTTGCCTAAGTGAAGTAAAAATAAAATATGCTATATAGGGGTAGTAATATCATCTAGCATTTTAGAGTAAAGCTATATCCTTTCTAAAGTAAGGATCTAAATCAAGTGATGGACCCAGACTAGTAGATTGGCCAGATGGTCATTGATCTATATGAAAGGTAACATGGGTGTTTAGATAAACTGTGTGTGGATAGATCTTTGGGAATAGTTCCAGGATGTGAGTATATGTACGAGCTATGCAAACATTCATTAAAATCTTTCCCTATTGAATTCTCTTAATATGACATCAGATAGGATAGCTTGCTCTATATGTCAGTATCTTCCCCTGGCATTTTGGGGCTTGTTCAATAGAGCCATATACATAATGTCCATGAGACCAGTAATATAGATTCCCCCTTCCCAAGAATAACCTGATTATTGCTCCAGTGATTATTCAAAGTCCAGCAGCAGGTATCCCCGTTGTGATGTCAGACTAAGTAAGACCATTCCACTCCCTGGTAGGATGCTGAATGTGTTTTACTGGCTAAAACCATTGTTGGTGTCCAGCTTTTTGTTTTGTTTTGTTTTGTTTTATCCCCACCTGACTGTTGATGAGGGTAGCAATTTGTCTTCACTGGAATAAACACACCCCCAGGATTTGGATTTACATTCCCTACTCATCATTTTCCATTTGCACCACCATCAGTGCACTTCCAGAATGCCTATATATTACCAGGGCATCTCACCCAATATTGCTTTCATTTTATTATGAAAGAAATATAGAAATGACCTAGGGTCCTTGGATTCATTATTCTTACTATTCACCATGTCATCTAGAAGCAGCTTCTCTAAGAAAATGAGGAATATCCTATTGCAGCTTCAGTTATTTTACCTGAGAGATAATACCTTGTGAGGTTGTAGAATGTCCCTTAAAATAGCAAGTTATTCTCAGGAAAAAGCAACCCTCTTCAACTTATTTATGCCACAGGAAAATGTATGTCTGTTTCTCCCATTGTCAGAGTATGTCAATCAGGAACCAAAAGTGAATGTAGGAATAATAACTGGTAAGATTAGACCTAATGATCAATTTAACAATGTTTTTGTTACCTTATCTGAATGTCTATGGCCTTCGATAATTTAAAGGAATAAATGTTTCTATTTAGAAACCCTCAAAGTAATTCTATTGAACTAGAATGTGAGGCTTCCAGTTAGTTTTGTTTTTGTTTTTGTTTGTTGGTCTCCTTATGTCACTGGGCAAACAGGCATTCAAGAGGTTATAGCAAAGACAAGAGTGATTGATTCTGATTATCAAAAAATAGAGTTACTTTTCTGAACTGGCAGCAGAGAGATGAATGGAATCCAGTAATTGTAGACTGCAACTCTATGTGCATAGAATCATCAAGGGCTCAAATTCTTTAGGTATGATGATTGGTCATCATCATAACAGGTATGGAAACTCTACTAGCTGAATTGTCAGATGAAGGAAGGAAGAATCTGAATGGTAACTATGTGACTAGTTTTAAAGTTATGTTCTTATCAGAACTATAGCTTGTATTTATATCCTTCCTTCCTATGTATTTATATATTTTTTATTTATATAATTTAATAAATGTTTCTTTCTTTCCTTTTTTTCCGCCCTTCTTGTCTTTGGAGTGTGTTGCAGGTTGTTGACTTAATGAACATTAAGGCATGATGAGACAGAATTCAAGAGAAGTGGAATTTACCTCAAGATTCTGAACTTGGAAATGGGTACTGTGAAGCATGAGTCTTTAGGTTATTTTACTTTGGGGAAGAAGGAGTGTATGACATTGTAGTATGTAGGAGACTTTCCCTTATGGAAGTAAAATATGGGCAGGAGATCATGGTAGTGACCATTTTTAAAGACTTTCATTTCTTCCTCCCTTCCTTCCTCCCTCCCTTCCTTCCTTCCTTCCTTCCTTCCTTCCTTCCTTCCTTCCTTCCTTCCTTCCTTCCTTCCTTCCTTCTTACCCTCCCTCCCTCCCCTTTCCTTCCTTCCTTCCTTCCTTCCTTCCTTCCTTCCTTCCTTCCTTCCTTCCTTCCTTCCTTCCTTCCTTCTTCTTTCACTTGCCCCACATTTAAACCATTTCTTATTTGGAGAAATTTTTTACTATATGAGTCTTGGTAAAAATTGAAAGATCAAAAGTGTATTTTCTGCTCTTAGTTCTCTGACAACTAAGGAGTGGGCTCAAAACCAAGACTTGGCCGATCATACATTACTACTTTAGGACTTTGAATTTTCAGTGAGTTTGACTGACCATGCATTGGGAGCACAGGATTTGGCAGTGGCAGCTGTTTCCAGCTGCAGTCCTGCATACATAGAACATGCACAGACCATGCAGTTCTGCTGCCCTGCTGCTGGAGCACCTCCTGTTTTCTGCTCAACTTGCACCTACTCTTTCTGTTTTGTGACTTATGTGAGCTTTTCCATAAACTTCTGATAAATTCCTTTTTTACTAATCAGAGAAGAGCTGGTTTTCCCTGCAGATGACTAAGAAGCCAGCTCTACCTTAAAATACAAACACTATAAGACATAAATGATGATAATGACATATGAATTACTATTTTTTTTTACAAATGGCAAGTTGAGATGTAGAAATACTAAGTGGTTTGCTCACAAGGCTAGTAAGCAGTGAACACATAATTTGAATTCAAACAGTTGCCTCAAATCCATAGCTTTCATTCTGTTCCATTCTGCCTCCTTGTGTGGTTTACTTCATTACTGACTTACTCAGTTTCCATAAAAAGAGGAGAAAGGATCATCTTACCTTTAGTTTACAGCAAACTGGCTTTTCTCAGGACCCATAATCCTCACTCCCTAGACTACACATTGAGCAAATTAGCACATACTGCCTTTGACTTAGTGTTTTAGTTGTGCAAATTAGCACATACTGCCTTTGATTTAATATTTTAGTTGTGCTGGTAAGTAACACTTTTAATCTCTCTTTTGTTTTTATCTGACTCTTCTCAGTTAGTCCAGACTTTTCTATAAGGCAAGTGAGAAACTTCCTTTCTAGCCAAAATGCCAAGCACATGACAACAACATAGTATACACTTTTGGTTCATTTGTCGTGTCTTCTCTTCTTCAAACTTTACTGTTTTAATCTATCCTTGACATGAGTTAGTTTGGGCTATAGTCTTAATAATAGAAAGTAATTCTGGCTTCTGCTTTATCATGTAGTCCTTAAAAATAAGTGTCTCCCTTTAAGTTCATGACTACTTATCTCAAGTAGGTCATTACACACTCATGTGCCTTGTTCATTCCCTCTTGGCCTCCTCTGTCTGTTTTTCCTCACATTTAACTGATAAACTTAGTTGGTTCCATTTCATAAGAAAAGAGATGTCATATGAGAAATTGTAAAGATTCTACCACAACATTAGACCTACCTATTTGCTTACATGCCCTTATCTTTTGCCTTTTCAGCTCTTACTATGAGTGAATTGTCCACAATATTTTCTTCCACTTCTCCAAAGTCTACCTCTCTATCTATTTAAGGAAATCATTCCAACTGTTGAACTCCACCTCTCTGTAGCTATGCTAAATATTACCCATCTTTTAAAACATTTGCTTCCAATAATATCTCCATTTCTATTACTTTTTAAGATTTTATTTATTTATTTGACATACAGAAACACAGCTAGAGAGGAAACACAAGCATGGGGAGTGAGAGAGGGAGAAACAGGCTTCCCACAAAGCTGGGAGCAATATGTGGGGCTCGATCCCAGGCCTCCAGGACCATGACCTGAGCCAAAAGCAGACAATAACTGAGCCACTCTGGCACCCCTCTACTACTTTTTGTAATAAAATTTACAGAGTTGTCTCTACAGTCTCTCCAATTCCTTTCTGATTTTCTCTCAAATCCAATGTGCCACTGAAACAGCTCTTATCAAGGTCACTGATAAGCTTCTTTTTTAAATTAATTTATTAAATTAAATTTCTTTATTAATCTGATTTTATTAGATTCATTGGACAGTTCAGAACCAATGATCTGAATCATGTGGCACAATTGATTCATCTGGAATTTTTGAAATATTACTAGGTTTCCAGGATGCCATTTCCTGTTAAGTCTCCATCATCTTCACAGTTTTCCCCTTCCTAGTGTTCTCTTCCGATTCCTTTTCCTCTCCCAGAATTCCAAACGTTTGAAAGCCCATGTTTCAGTGCTTATATGTTTTTCTATCTGCACTCACTCCCTAAATGAACTCATCCATTCTGACATACTGTATATTTACTTAGCTATTTGTAACTCCATGAATGTAATGACTTGATCTGTCTCCCTTCACCTCTTCATCAGCTGAGGACCCAGGACTTGGATAAGATTTTGATCATTAAGTCCCATGATCATTAAGTCCCATGTGTATTTGTTTGTTCCCCACACCACCACGCAATTAACTCAACTCTGATACTGTCTACCCAGAGAAAGCATCAGATTGCATGGGTTAAAGGCTTAGTCCCACAAGACTGCCCTCTACTTCAGATGCCAGTTTCAAGTCCAAGTTGCTACCTAGACTTCTGAACAACTGGTTATAAGCCAGAGGTTCCCATGAACCCATCCTTACATTTGATTAATTTGCTATAACAGCTCCAGCAAACAGGAAACCAGTTTTTTCAATAGATTGCAGGTTTATTACAAAGAATATAAAAGGATATAAGTCTACAGCCAGGTGGAGAGATACATGAGGAAAAGATTTGAGAAAGGGCAGGGAGCTTCCATGCTCTTTCCAGACACACCACTCTCTCCAAATCTCCACAATCTCCATGTGTTTATCAACCCAAAACCTCCACAGGGGTTCTGTTATGTAGGCATGATTGATTATATCATTGTCATTGGTGAATGAACTCAATCTCCAGCCCTTCTACCATACAAGGAAGTAGGGAAGTGGGACTGAAGGTTCCAGCCATGTTACTACATGGTTGGCTTCACAGGCAACCAGCCCCCACCCTTAGGGGCTTTCTGAGTCTCCTCATTAACATAACAAAAACTTCATTATGACTCTCATCATTTGGGAAATTTTAAAGTTTTCAGGAACTCTGTGCCTGCTAGAAATGGGGAAGAAAACCAAATACGTATTTATTATAAAACACAATATTACACTGAAATAGATCTGAAAGATAATAGTCACTTAATATATGTTGGCTGCATGTATATTTAAATATACTTTTCTGCAGAGTTCACAGTTATTTCCATTGTTATTTTCATTTTCCTATACCATTTTACTGCAAAAACATCATTATTAATACTATAGTAAACATATTTCATAGTATCTGTTTCATTCATAGTCTCAAAGGGAAGCTTATGTATATAACTCAACTCCCATTTCTATCAGAATTGATAGGTAGGTCATGAAATGCATGCCAAAGCCTTGTGTCTTAATTAACAAGGTAGATATTTACTGGTGACTTCTCTGTTAGCAATGACTCCTATCTTAATTACCATATGACTTAAACCACATGAGAAACCATGAGCAAAACTATCTAGTTGATCCCAGTGAACCCTTATATTTGAGAGCAATACTAAGGGTTGTTATTGTTTTGAGTAACTAAATTTGGGTTGTTTATTGCACATTAATAAAAAATTGATCACAACAATGCTAAAATTAATAAGAAATATAGAAGATATACATGAAGGAAACTTTAAAATCATACTGAGGAACACAAAAGGAGACTTGACTAAATGGAAGTGTATGTTACACATTGGCAGAGAGATGCAATATAAAAATGTCAATTATCCCGCAATTGATTCATAAATATTAAATAAATCCATTAAAATATTTAAAAAGCTTTTTTTAATAACTAGAAGAGGAAAACCTAAAACCTATATAGAAAAATAAACTTGCAAGAATAGGCAGGGAAATTCTGAAGAAAAATTATATTTTAATACTAGAAAATATTAAACTGTATTATAAAGCAAGAGTAAATGAACCAAATAAAAGAGTAAATGAAACAGTGACATACTAGAACATGGATAAATGGAACTGCCAATTTGAGAGAATGTGTCTATTAAAAAATCTAAATACTCATGAGAATGTATAATAAAGATGGTTTTGCAAATCGTTTTTTTTCCATTTTTTAAAATTTTATTTTATTTTTAATTTATTTTATTTTTTTCAGTGTTCCAAGATTCATTGTTTATGCCCCACACCCAGTGCTCCATGCAATACATGCCCTGAGTACCCACCACCAAGCTCTCCCATCCTCCCACTCCCTTCCCTCCAAGACCCTCAGTTTGTTTCTGAGTGCAAAGTCTCTCATGTTTCACTTCTCTCCCTGTGTTACCCTACTTCCCATTTCCTTTCCTTCTCCTACTGTCCTCTATATATAAGCTGTGTTTAGACAACTAATACTATCTGGAGAAAATAAAGTAGAATCCCTTCTTCATTCCTTATCCTATATACTAACATACATTTGAAATGAATGAAAAACTAAAACAAAAAAGGAAAATATAAAGGTACTTGAAATAATCATGGAAGAGTGCTGTATCCCAAAGTGAGGAAAACATTTTTAAGAAACAAAAGTCTTCACAGCTACAAAAGAACAGACAGATACAATAAAACTATTGAAAAAAATTTAATTCCTGCCTGAGGAAGAAATAATAATGTCCAAAGACAAAAATATAAACTAAAGACTATATAGAATGTATCATAAATAACAGGCTAATTTTTTTCATATTTAAATAGTTCCTTTATATGGATAAGAAAAGACACAAACTAATAGAAAAATGAGCAAAAGACAGTAGCAAAAGGTGACTCATTAACATATGAAAGGATACTCAGTCTCATTTAGAAGAGAAATGCAAATGACAACCACAATATGCCATTTTCACCTAGTGTTGGAAAGGATATGGGGAAAATAAAAAGAATTATTATATGTTTCTGATGGTAATATAAACTGGGGCAATTTCTATGGAGGGTAATTTGGTAGCATCTATCAAAATTAGAAGTGCATGTAATATTTACCCAACAAGTCCACTTTCATGGGCATTACCTCTAGGAATTCCACCAGGTTCTCATAGGAAAGGGCTGAGATAAAAACCACTTTGTGCTGCATCCTATGCATTTTAACAAGTTATATTTTTATTTTCATTTATCTCAAAATATTTTTAAATTTCTTGAGACATCTTCTTTTACCTATGGTTATTAGGAATGTGTTATTTAAACTCCAAGTATTTTGGGGTTTCCCACTTATCTTTCTGTTATTGTTATCTAATTAAATTCCATTATGGTCTGAGAATATAATTTGTATGATACAGTCTTTTAAATTCATTAAGATGTGTTTTTGTGACCCAGAAGATAGTCTGTCTGGTAGATGTTCCATGTGAGTTTGAGAAGATATATATTCTGTTGTTTTTAGATGGAGTAGTCTACAAATGTCATTAGATAAAGTTGGTTAATGCTGCTGTTCATGTCAGCTCTGTCATAACTGACTTCTGCCTGCTTGATCTATTAATTACTAATAGAGAAGCCCTGAAGTCTCCAACTATAATAGGACACTTGTCCATTTCTCCTTGCAGTTCTATCATTTTTTGGTTCACATATTTAATATTCTATTAAGTGAATACATGTTAAAGATTTTGACGTCTTCTGGAGAATTGGCCCTGATTAATTATTATTCCTTGTTCTGAAATCTGCTTCATCTTATATTAATATAGCTTACTCCATCTTTTTTTCTCCCTGTGTGTCTGTCTTCCAGTGGCTTTTCCAGTGCTTATAGTCATAGTAGATCAGGACCTACCCTAAATGACCTCATTTAAACATGATCACATTTATAAAGACTAGACTTGATTACAGATGTAATCAAGGTATTGGCAGATAGGACTTCAAAATATCCTTTTGGGGAATGTAATTCAACCAATAACAAACCCTATAGCAATAAATATGTTAACTTAGATGAAATTCCTTGAAAGACACAAAAAAGAGAAAACATCATGTGATCCTATGAATTGATACAGAAAATCATTTGACAAAATCCAACACCATTCATTATGAAAAGCTCTCAGCAAACTAGAAGTAAAAGGGAACTTCCATAACTTAATAAATAACTTGTACAAAACCTGTGGCTAATAGCATACTCAATGGTGAGAAACTGGCCTCTTTCCCCCTAAGATTTGGAACAAGGCAAGGATGTTCTCTTTCACCATTCATATTTAACACTACACTGGATGTCCTAGCTAGTGCAATAGATTAGAAAAATTAAGAAGGAAGAAATAATACTCTTTTGCTTGCAAATGACCTGATTGTATATTTAGAAAATGCCGGTATCAACCAAAATAAAAACAAAAAAATTCCTGGAGCTAAAACAAAACAAAACAAAAAAACAAAACCAAAAAAACTCCTGGAACTAATAAGTATAGAAAGGTCACATGATATAAGGTCAATATAAAAAAATCAACTTCTGCCCCATATACCAGCAATGAACAATTGAAATTAAAAATACATATCGTTTCATAGTACTGCTATGAATAATAAATGAAAATGAATAGCAATAAATAAATGAAAATGAGAGAAATACATATAAATCTAATAAAGAATGTATAATATCTATGTGAAAAAATATAAAATTGCTAAAAGAAGTGAAAGATCTGAATAAATGGAGAGATATTCTGCATTATAAGTTCAATATAATACCAATCAAAATCTCAGCGAGCTATTTTGTGGATGTTGACAAACTAATTGTAAAGTTTATGTAGAAAGACAAAAGATAGACAAAACTACCAACACACTGCTGAAGAAGAAAAAGTTGACTACCAATGTCAACATTTACTATAAAGCTACCATAATCAACACAGTGGGGTGTTGGTGAAAAAAATAGACATAAATTAATAGAACAGAATAGTGCCTAGAAATAGGCCCATATAAATATAATCGACTGATTTTTGAGAAAAGAACAAAGATAGAGTAAAAAAAGAACAGACTTTTCAACACATGGTGCTGAAACAATTGGACAACTATGTGCTAAAAAATAAATCTAAACAGAGATCTTACAGCTTCACAAAAATTAACTTGAAGTGGATCACAGACAAAAATGTAAAACACAATACTTAAACTTCTAGATGAAAACATAGGAGAAAAGCCTATGTGACCTTGGTTTTGATAGGGAGTTTTTAGATATAGTACAAAAAGTGTTATTCATAAAAGAAAAAAAAATGGTTAATTAGACTACTAAAATTAAAACTTCTATAAAAACAAAAACACCATAAAGAAAATTAAAAGACAAGACACAGACTGAGACAAAATAAGTGTAAAATACAACTCTGATATAAGACTTGTATCCAAAATATACAGAGAATTCTTTTTTTATATAAAGAATTCTTAACACTCAACAATAAAAATACCAAACAACATTCCCCTCACACATATCTATTAATATTTCTAGATGTAATCATCTGTATCTATATTAAGCTGTCCATGTGCTCATACTTATATAAATGATTGAATAAATTAATAATTGGGAAAGAAGAAACAAATCTCCCATGCAAAAGAATTCTAAATAACTTAACTAGATGTCCTACTCTCAAGGAAAGGGTACATACCTCCCTACTCCTTAAGTGTGGGTTCTTCATAGCGGCTTCCTTCCAAAGAGCACTGTATGGAAAAAGGGGAAAAGAGTAACTTCAAAGTGGAAAAATGTGACAAACCCTACAGGGCAAGGAACCAATGTAGAGGCTAAGCTCACTGTTAACTATGTCCATTCTGATTATGTATTTGGACATGGGGAATATAGCCATGATGAATGAAGACCCACATATGCCCCCACTCTAATTTAGAGAGTCATGAAGTCACTTGAGTTACCTAAATATCAGTGGCAACTTGAACTCTGAGTTCAACTGTCTCTGAAATGTTTGTGTATTCTTCCTCCCAATATATGGATTCTAAGTGAATGACCCTAAGTACTTTGGGGGAGGACTGGGAGATTCATTACTATATATAATTGTTACGATGTTGAAGGGTCTTTCCTCCTTGAGATCTGGCCTCTTTTAATCAGTGTGTTCTGGATCTGAAAACTGGCTTGGGTTCAGAGCAACAGCTTGTTAGTCTTTTATTGGAGCTGCTGCCCTCAGCCTTCTAATCATCCATCCTTGATTTCTTTTGGTTATATAGATTGAACAATACCTCTGTTAGATGCCCATCTATCTTTCTTCCCAGGATGCCATATTCTATCAACCATCTTCATAGCTCTTTGTGGTTCAAATCCCTCTAATTGCCACTCTGACTTTGCTGCTCATTATACATGCCTTCATTCTGACAGTTAAATACTGCCTCCTGGTCTCTACTATTTGGGAATCCTATCATGTCCATTATTACTAGTGAGCCCAGCAACACCTACCATCTGCCCTCTCCTCCACAGTAGCACCAATGAGCTCCCAATGATGCCAATTCATTCTGCCTACTGGTCATATTGGATAAAGAGTCCTCCAAAATGACCCTATTCTAATTACATCGTAATTAACATACTTCTAAGATACTGGGGGTTAAGACTTCAAGATACCTTTTCCAGTGGGTTGGGGGAAGGGAGGGAAGAACATAATTCAACTCATAACAAGAAAGAATTGGTGAAGAGGACGTAATTAAATCTGACTCTAAACTATACCTCCCATTTACCCCCCACACCCCCAATCTCAAAATAAAGCACATCTGAGTTTAATCTGGTTTACATATTGGGTTTTTGTCCAAGCTTTCAACTGAAGGAATAGGCCCTAAAAATGAAAATTAATGGGCTAGATAAACTTTCAGATTAACCAATAAAACCTCTTGTTCTATAACTCAAGAACTGGGGTCACATGACCTAGTTTCAAATCCCCACTTAATCAATTATTGCTTTCTTATCCTGGGAAAGTTACCTAATTTCTCTAAAACTTACTTTCCTATTTGTAAAGTGGAATAACTAGTTCCCCACTTTTGGGGGTTGCTGTAAGTATTAAATATAATCCAATGAAAGTGCTTAGTCCTATTTCCAGCACACAAAGGTGCTCTTTTACTGTCAGCTCTTCTAAATATTTTATTTCCAAAATTTGTAGTGCTGTGTCAATGAGAATAAACTACAAGAACTCTAATATGGATATGTTAGGTGGCAATAAAGAGTCAAGTACATTTCTACATGGCAAACTTAAAAATAAAATCAGAGTCCCTGACCCAAAAGAGAAATCCAGAAGCTTTGAGAACAGTATTCTCCATGCATTATCTCATTCTATTCCTATAGCCAGACTCCCAATAAATGTTGAAAAACACTAGAAACGTTCTGGAAACGAAGGGGAAATCACTCCTTTTCCCACATAAGGTAAGTCCCTTGCCACTAAGGTCTGAGGTGATAGACAAGTGAGGAGGCAGTGAAAGCTAGCACCAGGGTGAGAGGAGTGAGGGGCAGAGGGCACAGAGTTTAAGGTGGTGTTCACTCTCAGGGACTCTGTGAGGGTCAACCCTGCAATTGCATGACCCTGAAAGTGAGAGTCTCTTCTGAATTCAGGGACCATAAAGTTTTCTGTGTATACATATGAAAGTGTGGTCTTAAACATCAAGACAGAGAAAGAAAAACTTCCAAAGAGAGAGAAAGCTGAAGAGACGCCCTTTATTTCAATAGTGAAGAAAATGAGGCCAGGGGAGGTAAGTGATTACTTCCAGCTCACACAGCTGGCAGCGGTCAGAGCCAGGATTGGAACTTACTCCCTTCCCTGGCAGAGTTCCTTCCACTGTGACACGCAGACACTATGAAACCACCAAGGGAGGGTGCCAAGAATCTCAAATATTTTAGATGTGGAAATAAAAAATTTGTTAAGAACTTTATAAAGTCATAAATTTTAAAATAGGCAAATAGTAGTGGAAAAAATCTTTAAAAGGCAAGTGATTCCAGATGTATTAATGTTCTATTAAAGAGATAAATTATCGTTTTACTCAATCACTTTGTCTATGTCAGTACAACAGCAGGGAAATGGTTCTGGCATTATAGAAATAGCTACTAGTAGGTAGTGCAAACCTACTATTATGTGCTAGGAGCCGCGCATGGATTCTCCCTTTGATTTCTCAGTACAGACCTACGAGGTTGGTGTTCTTATTTCCATCGTTAATAATAAAGAAAAAGCAAGAAAAACAGTAAATCACTTGCAAAAATAAATAATATGGAAATTATGATTAAAGTGTTATGAATTAAAACACTTTATTAATAAAATTAAGGTTGAGAACAAAGAAAATACACGTTAAGACTTTTTATTACTAAAAAAATACTATACATAGAACACCAGTCACTGAGGAATAGAATGATCCTAAAACGTGGTGCAGTTCCTTTGTTTTGTACTGAAGCGCAGGCATCTTTGGAATATGTTACCAAGCCTGGCAACTTAATCCTTTCTCTGCTGCTTCTTAAAGTCACTCTTATTGTTGGCTTGAATTAGGCCATGGTAACAAAACAAAGGCTCTCCTGGAGGATTTCTGGGTAAAGCAGGGCTGAGTTTTGTGACAAGGTTAACCAGGTAATTCTGTGTTTTGTCTGCCAGGATTTCCTCCTGACACCAAAATCAGGTGCAAGTGAGTCAAAGGAGAGACTCTGTTGAAAGGGATTGCATTCCTTTTCAAAACACAGAATTTATTCATTAAAAAATAACACACACACACACACACACCCCATATATATATATTTTTTTTTTGAATGAGTAAAATTTTCAAAATTAACTTAGGTTTTGTCTTCTTTAAATTCTCAACCCATAGTTGGAAACAAACAAAACAAGAGAATAACATCAAAAGAAAATAAAATGACAAAGGTGATCAACACAGTGCAATTTATCTTCCCTGATTCCCAGGTCATGACAAAGAATCACTCATGGTCTCCTAAACAGTCCTGATAATTATAACAGCTTAAAATGAAAATGCTCTAATGTCAGATTATGAAAAGATAAAGCATGAGAAATCCACTTTTCAAAAGAAACCAAATATAGTTACTAAAGGAAATAGAAACAACATAAAAGTTGTTTTTAAAAATAAGTTTGGTAGATTTTTTTTTCCTTTTTACAGATTGTTATGTGATCATTGTGAAGATTTGAAGCAAGGAGAAAAATAACTTAAAATTATACCCTGTAAGTCCACAACTCATAGATAACGACCCTTGACATTATGCCACATACTAAGAAGAATATGGGGAAAAATTATGGGAAATTTTGAGACAGAAAAACTGAGACCAATCTCATGTCAAATGATAGGGAGTGAACAATAAAGTCAATATGACACAGTTGTAGTGTGAAAAATTATGCCAACATTTGAGCCATTTTTTTTTCAAGAGATATAATGACTGGCAAATTTTTATGACCTAAAAAATAAATGTAAAAATCCTGATATACAATTTCATACATAGTGTTATGCACTGAAATGTTCATATATTCATATGTTGAAGTCCCCAAATTTGTATGTCAAAGCCTTAAATTTCAGTATCTCAGAATACGACCTTATTTGGATATAGTGTTGTTGTGGATGTAATTCGATGAGGTGATACTGGAGAAAAGTGGACCCCTAACTCACTATGACTGGTGTCCTTATTTAAAAAAAAAAAAAAAAGGAAATTTGGGAACAGACATGAATACAAGGAGAACACCATGTGAAGATGAAGGCAGAGATCAAGGTGATGCTTCTGTAAGCCAAAGAGTACCTCAAATTGCCTGCAAACCACTGCAGGTGAAGGCAAGGAACAGGTTCTCGTCACAGCCCTCAAAGAATCAATCTTGCAGGGGCGCCTGGGTGGCTCAGTTGGTTAAGCCACTGCCTTCGGCTCAGGTCATGATCCCGGAGTTCCGGGATCGAGTCCCACATCGGGCTCCCTGCTCGGCGGGAAGCCTGCTTCTCCCTCTCTCGCTCCCCCTGCTGTGTTCCCTCTCTAGCTGTCTTTCCCTCTGTCAAATAAATAAATAAAATCTTTAAAAAAAA
>PITA01012111.1:0-34200 GCA_004023965.1 Spilogale gracilis | reverse complement strand
TCAATCTTGCAAACACCTTGATTTTAAATTTCCAGCCTCCGGAACTGACAAAGTAAATTTCTACGGTTTGCCACTCAGTTTGTGGTAATTTCTTTAGAGGACCAATATTTTTATTATTAATTGGATTTTGCTAATTAGTGTGTGTGTGTGTGTGTGTGTGTGTGACTTTGTCAATACCCCTTCCTCGGTGAAGGATTACATCTTCCCTAGTGACCCTGTCTAAAATTGCAAGTCCCCCCCCATATATTTTCTTGCTTCATTCTATCTAATTGCAATGGTCAATATCTAAGTCAATTGCCTGAAGAGCTGATGTAGCTGAGCATTCACTCTGAGGGCCTGAGATGGATGGGTGGTTGACACACTGAGGGGCCAGGCACTATGGAGCAAGCAGATTTGGAGACAGTCAGACAGCTTGAGGCTCAGGGAGAATCCCATGAAGTCTCTGTTCTGCCTGCAGTAGCATTTCCCTCCTAGTGTGGTTTGGTTTACTCCCTGCTGATTGGCAATGGGTTCTTGGAACCATGGGACCACTTCTGAAAATGCCCTTCCCTGAGAGGATCCATTCTTCAAGACTAAGCCCAGAAGGAATATCCTACTTGAAAGCTTCCCCAACCACACCAGTGAGAAATGACTCCTCTGGGATCCTCTTAGATCTTTGTACAAATCATCTTTACTACCAATAGCTTGTGTGGATGTTTGTAAACTATAAGCTCCTTGAGGCTAAGAACATATTTATACACTTAGTGTTTTCCTTATGGTCTAGAATGACACCTTCTGATGAGTAAGTCTTCGAAGTAGGAATCAAAGCATGACCATTTCTTGGTTATATGAGAAGGGGCTGTTTGATGTCATAGTCTGAAAGTGTTTGGCTTTATGAAATGGAAATCCATGGGAAGAATTTCACATTAAAAAAAAAGCCTACTAGAAGGATACAAAAGAATCTCATAATTTCAGCATTGCAATCTGAGCTTAGAGAAGAATCAACATTTTCATTAAGCTCCTATCTGTATTCCTCTCTTCCTGCGACTCTGTGGTTCTCTCCAGAGTATCTGATCTCTTTTCTCCACCTTTGCAGACCCCTCAAGGCTCTTTCTTCTCCCTCCTCCATAACCTTATGTGCTGTATTACCTTGCTGTGAGGCAAATTCTGGCCCCGACTCGATGACATTTTATAATCCAGGATTTCACATCTTTTTTCTAACTACACTTTTCTAATTCCTTAAAAGTTGTCAAGGGAAAGAATACAATTGTCATTGGCTAGCTGTGGTCAGATTAAGACAGAGGTTTTAAACACTAAAAAGATTATTATTCTCCACATACATAATGAAAATTATTCTAAACAAATTAGTATGAGAGGGGTGCCTGGGTGGCTCAGTTGGTTGGGCGACTGCCTTCGGCTCAGGTCATGATCCGGGAGACCCGGGATCGAGCCCCACATCGGGCTCCCTGCTTGGCGGGAAGCCTGCTTCTCCCTCTCTCACTCCCCTTGCTGTGTTCCCTCTCTGGCTGTGTTTCTCTCTGTCAAGTAAAGAAATAAAAAAAATCTTAAAAAAAAAAAATTTAAAAAAAAAATTAGTATGAGAAAGTTCACAGATTCTGATTTTCCCCCATGAATACATCAATTTTTAAAAAATTCCAATAATAAATTTCCATAAGAAATGTGGTTTCCTCCATTTTGTTGAAGGACCAGTCATTACGGGCAGGGTAATCTGTCTCGGAATCTATCCAATGCATTGTCTTATTGACTCCCTGGCTCAAGCTTGTGTCTGTGCTCCCACCAGCCTTGACCAAGAAACAGGCCCATGTAGTGAAGAGGACTGCCCACCTCAAAGGTTGTGAATCAGGGAAGTTCAGTTAAAAAATGTTTTTAATTAAATTACATTAAATTGAATTATTTATTTGAGAGAGACAGACAGACAGACAGACAGACAGCATGCAATAGGAGGGAAGGTCAGAGGGAGATGGAGACAGAGAATCTTAAGCAGGATCCATGCCCAGTGCAAAGCCCCATGTAGGGCTCAATCTAACAATCCTGAGATCATGACCTGACCCTCACTTAGCCAACTGAGCCACCCAGGTACCCCACGGAAGTTTATTTAAAAGGGTAAACAAGGGAGACAAGCAAGAACAACACATGCATCACATCAAATGGTTCTCACGCAGAAAGATGTGTGCCTTAACCTCAGTTTCCTCCCATGATTACACAATTCATGGGTAAAATAATTATGTTCATTCCTTTATCAGGTATTCTGAAAATTTATAAGTACCTTCTTGGCATCATTTGTTCATCCTATGAAATAGGCTATACTTCTGTCTACTGAAAAATGTCATCATAAGTTATAATCTAATTTTGGGTATTTATCATAGTGCTTTACAACATAATCCAAAGGTGCTTACTCACTTCTCCTTATGCTTTATCTCTGTAAACTTCAAATTGACCACTGTGAACACTAGTCTTCACATTTTTAGACTAGACTTTCATTATTTACATTATCCTCCAAGTTTATAAATGTTTTTTTCTATTTTTAACTAAACAGAAGCAAATCCAGTCCTATCTGTATTGCAAATATGATATTCCTAGGATATGAAATCCTTTAACGAATGTTTCTGGAAACATTGAACATAACGCTATTGATTTGAAAGCTCATGATGATAGAATCTTATAAATAGAATCTTATAAAAAATTATAAGATTCACGGCCTCTATCATTCAATTAAATACTAACTTAAGTACTCTTGTGAAGGGATTTTACAGATATAATCAAGCCCCTAACTGACTGTCCTTAAAATAGGGAGATATTCTTGGTGGGCCTGCCTTAATCAGTAGAATCCTTATAAAAGAAGGCTTAGATGTTTCCCTTGCCAGATTCCAAATAGCAGCTAGGTCTACAAGAGCTGGGTTTTTTCTTTCTCTCAATATTCACATCTGGAGTAATGCCTATGGACAAAAACTTTGACCTGTGGGTTCATGGCACAGCTCCTGCTGTGAGATGGAGAGAGTCCTAATCCTGATAATATAATTTGCCATAATATCCAGACGTACAAGAAAGTAGAGTCCCAGGGTTATTCAGTTATAAAAATCAATACATTTCCCCTTTTGCTTAGGTCAGCAATGAGACCTAAAAGAAGTAACCAAGCGAAGAAGTCTGGGAAAAATACAGCCTATTACCAAAAAACTCAACCCTTTCATTTTCTAGTGTCCAAGTATCTTAAAGAACAATATAAACCACAGTTCAAAATTAAAAACGGAAGTCCAAAACCAAAGATAAGCATGGGTGGCTTCTGTTCCAAGAAAGATCATATCTGAACACGAACTTCTTCTTCTGGGAAGCCTTGGTGACATCTCCCACTGGGTCTGTATGCTTGTCACAAGCTTTCAGGGCACATATATTTCCCCTTTTGTGGCACATTGCTGAGATAATCATCAGATATTTGCTTACATAATTGCCTACTTGATATCTGCCTTTCGGAGGCAGTCTAAAGTTCTTTGGGGGAAAGAACTGTGGTCTGGTTCATCCCTCTATTCTTGGGGCTGCCGCACGGCAGTTGTCCAGTGGTAATACTGGTTGAATGAGTGAGAGGGCACTAATGTGACGAGAGCTCATAAAGGAAAACTTTTTAAAATCTATTTGAGAGACTTTGTATATATTGTATGTGTTTGAAGTATGAATTAGTTGTGCTTAATGTAAATGAATTTTGTTTCAAGACCAGAGATAATCTTGAGATAATCTTATACAGATTAGCTTCAGATTTTGTTCCAGAGACTTTAATGAAAGTAAGAGCTAACACGTGTAAACGAATTACAAAGTACTTTTCATATACATTAACTTCCTTAATCCTTACAGACGTCCTAGGAGTGAGGACCTCAGGCTCAAGGAGGCTAAGTGCCTTGCCCAGGGTCACATACATATGACGACATGGAGTCAGGCACAAACCCCAGTCTCTGGACTTCAAATTTAGTGCAATTCTTTCAAAGATAATGAACATGTGAGTCCACATTAACTTTTTCTTCACTTTAGCCATTTCAATATTATTTTAAGCTTTGTGTGTGTGTGTGTGTGTGTGTGTGTGTGTGTGTTAAGTAAACTATGACAGAAAGCTGAAAAAACAGGGAGCACACTGAAATTCAGTTATTGTAAATGCTACTGTTGTATTTTATACTTTAGCCAAATGCGTGAAGCCAATATGCATTCAAGTGTGAGTAAGTGTGCATGTGTGTGTGTGTGTGTGTGTGTGTGTGTTGTCTTAAACTGGAAAAAAGTCTGCTTAGTTGTTGAGATCGGTCAGAATTTTCCAGTCATATTTACTTTTATCCCCGTGAAAATGTTTATTTTTATTTTGCTTCTGTAAAGACTAGTGTATTTACTTTCTATATTATGGAAAAAGTAAATTATCTTTTAGGATGGAATTACTTTTGGGTAATAAACCATTGTTTCCTTGAGGTTTCATGGTTTAAAAAATTGTTTAGGGGGGTGGGACCTGTTTTCTTCCTCTTATAATCTTCGTAATCCACCAGAAATAATATGTAATTCCATGTAACTCTACGGCTGTCCCACAGATGGATGGTATAATATGTCTCTGTTTCCCCCAAATCTAATCACAATCCCCTACTTCTGTTTTCTGCACTCACTCACTGTCCCTGTAAATGTCACTCAGTAATGTATATGAGTGTGCATGGGCAGAGAGGTAACGGCATGCTCACGTTCTCCTGCCAGTGATGCACTGCCTTATGTCATAAACAGTAAATCCTTTATGCTGAAAGCCTGTTCATTTTCACACCATTCGCTTGTTCACTAACAGTTGTCCAGATTTTTAAATTCAGCCTCTTAGACTAATCCTGCAACTGCTGGTCCCAGACAGGTGCAGGGATCAGACCAGCTCAGTTAAGTAAAACATCTGGCCCGAAAATGATAATAGGTTCTTTTTACTCCCTCAAGTCATAGGAGGAATGCAAAGTTTTCAAATATTAAATCACACAATTAGGCTTTAATATTCACATAAACATACACATTCCCCTCTCCTCTCTCTATTCTATCTCTGTCTCTCTGTCTCTGTCTCTGTCTCTCTCACACACATACACATACAGGCACGAGAAGCAGCAATATTCCACTACTTATTTTATAAAACAAGTCTTCTAGAGGGCAGCCAAGAAAACATGAGGATCTAACGGTAAGTGGACAACCTTACATCAGCTTTGTCTCTAGGTTTCAGCAGGTACTGTGGTACTATTCTCATAAAGGCCTAAAGATAACTTTTTGCAAGAAGCACATTATTAGTTTCAATGACATTCTCAAGTTTTATGACTTTATGAATTCAAAGCAAATTGTAGATGATTCAAGATGAGAAAGACGATACCTGAGGATGGGTTTTTCTGATGGAAGGCTTTTTACCTCACTGCTCCTACTTCAAATCCAAGCATGGGCTGTAGGATAAACCCCTGATAGTTACCATTCCCCCCAGCTCAACATGTGTGTAGCTTTTATGATTCCACTGCTGGGTGGTGGCAGACATGCTGTCCAGTTTTCAATAGGAAAATATATGTATGGTAAGAATTCTTGGCTTTCAGCAGGGTTGAGAATTTCTTCAGAAAATGTACTATCCCCAGGTATCCTTTCAGGGCTGAAGACAAAATTTCTGCATTCCTGGGCAGAGCCACCCACTAAAATTCTACCACCATGTTTGCCTAGTGAAGAACAGTGTTTATATGAATCCATGTCAGCAAAGTTTGATTAGGCTCAATTGTCAGGGAAGGTTGGATAAGGTATTAAGATGACAGCTCTGAACAGGGTCAGTGTGAGGGCAATAGAAACTGAAAAGGTAAATTTGCCTAGGGCTGGCCTTCCTGACACCAAGGACTGGTATCTAATTGTGAGCCCTAGTGCAAAATGAGAAGGCAGGAATTCTGGGTAAAAATTAAGAATTTCAAGATGGCAAGAGCAGAGCATTAAACCAAGCATGGGGCCCATGTGAAGGCATAGATCACATGCCACGGAAGCTGGTCCTTTTCCTGCAGACAACACCATGGTGTATCCACCAGACTGTACACTTAGAGGTAATGAGAGTTACTTTTCATCTCTGGATTCCCAATATCACCCAGCACAGTGCTTGCCCCACTTTCATTCTCTGCAAATGTAGGATGAGCTAGATATTGGTAGGGAACTTAGATTTTAATAGTTAAGTAATTGGTTAGTTATTCTGAAGGGTGTGTGGCTCCTTGGATGAGAAACCTCAGCATCATCTGAGAATCTAATAAAAATGTAAAATTTACTGGCCTTGCTCCAGACCTACAGTATCAGAAACTCTGGGGGTAAGACCCAAGGATCTGAACTTTAACAAAATCTTGAGGTGATTCTGATCACAGCATCATTTGAGAATCATTGCATCAGGGAATTGATAAAGGCAACCTTTAACAAAAAGTAGGAGAACAGATGAGGAGAAAGAAAAAAATCCAGAAACATTTAGGAGGCATGACTGTCCAGATATAATGAATAATTGTTGGCAAGGAAAGGAGCTGTAGGAAAACTCCCAAGTTTCTAGATATAGTGATTTTTTACTGACATGAGAGGAGAAGGGTCAGATCTTGGGAAATAGGAGGAATTTAGCTTGGGAATAATTGAAGACCTAGAGTAAGATACTCACTCTCCACTCAAACCAGTTGGTTATTTCAATTGGATATAATAAGGTTAGTACCACCTCAATCTGCATAGACACCCTCATTACTTTTGGGATACCTAATCCCCTACCACAAAAGGAAATAAAAATAGAGTAGCAAGTGGTGAGAAAGGTTAGTTGTAACCTATTGTAACCACTGGAGGGGAAAAGAGTCAAGAAGACAAAATAGGCTGGGGTATGAATGAAGAGGAGACAGGAACTCTGTAAGCAAGGTGAACAGAGTATATCATCATATATCATATCATATCATACCATACCATAAGTTATTTATATATATCCTATATAACATGAACAAAAATAGAAAACCAAAATGAAATAGATTAAGAGAAAATATTTGCAAAATATATATCAAATAAATAATATGCATCTAGAACATATAAAGAACTTTCAAAACAAAATAATAAACAACCCATTTCAAAAATGGGCAGAAAAATACTTCAAAAGAAGAGATACAGATGACAAATAAGCACATGAAACTATGTTCAGCAGTACTAATTATTAGTAAAAATGCAATTAAAATACAATTAGATATCACTACAGACCTAATAAAATGGCTAAAGATAGAAAGACTAATAATACCAGCTGATGAAATGATAATGACAAATATTGATGCAGAACAAGAGAAGCTTTCATAAGTTACTGATGGAAATGCAAAATGGTACAACTACTATGGAAAATAGTTTGGTAAGGTCCTAAAAAGCTAAACATACAACCCAGAAATCCTGCTCCTAGATATTCCCAAGAGAAATGAAAACATAATATCCACACAAAGACTTGCATATGACTACAGCAGCTTGATTCATAATTACCCCAAACTTCAAACAACCTACCTGTCCATCAACCGGTGAATAGAGAAACAAATTGGAATACATTCACACAATGGAGTAATACTCAGCAATATGCAGGAGCACACCTACTGACACATACAACAGAGATGATGCACAAAAACATTTCATATTGACAAAAGCATTCTCTCTTTAGCCAAAGGGCCAGGAAAAGGGAAGCTTAATAAGACAGAAGTATTTTAGACAATAAATATTCTACTTCAGTCAAACACCCAGAAAAAAACCTTGGCCCCATCTCCACACATGCTAGTAAAGGTCAAGTAAAGAGCCTACACTTTCACTTTTACTAGACAGTAATGAAGTGTTCCCTCCAATACTCTATGAGGGGGGCATCAGAGAAGGCCAGGTAGGGAAGCAAGACTCTCATCTCTATCAGGTAATATTGAGGCCCCTGCCCATGGTGTCAGTGGAGACCACATGGAGAACCTGGACTTCTATCCTCAACAGCATTATTGAGGTATTCTTCCTTCTTTCTGCTAAGGTAGTGTCAGAGAAGGCTTGGTGGAGAGTCAGGACTTCACCATCACTCAGTGATAAGGCCATCCCCATCATGGGATCAATCAAAACCCGAGAGGCAGAACTCCCACCCATCAATAGTGAGGAGACTTCCCCTTGGAAGCCAAGTGGGGAACCTGAAATTCTACCACAACCTAACAGTAACAATGTGGTAAGCCCTGACTTCCTGGCAAAACAGTGTCAGAGAAAGCTAGCTAAAACAGAAGATCCAAAGTCTCATAACACAATACCAAAAAGGTTTTAAACTCAAAAACAATTTGTCATACCAAAACCCAGAAATATATCTAAAAGAATGAAAAAAAGACAGCTCATAGATGCCAATACCAAGATGACATGGATGTTAGGGTTATTAATGACTATATACACATATTTAAATTCATCAAGCTACAAGGAAATGGAGTGAATTTTATATAAAATTTACCTCAAATTGGACTTAAAAAGACAAACTCAAAATGAAATGCATGATATTTAAAATTATTTTATTTAACAGTTTAAAATACTTTTGCTTTCCTAATAACTAGCTGATTGAATAGACTTCATTACCTTTGAAAAAGTTTGGTTTAATAGTTTGTGATATAAAAATTTCAAGGTCTTTTCTAAATTCAATGCATTTCATTGAAATCTCTGGCTTTTATGATGGTTAGCTTTTGTTAGAATTAAATATAATCATCAACTCTGCCACTTTGCACTTGTACTCCCCTTGTCAGTATCATCTTCCCCCTGTATTTGGGGGGTTTATTGGAGGGATATTTTGGAAGGATATTTTGCATCCTTGTCCATTTTATTTAATGACAATTCAGTAATACAGTCTCCACATCCACTTAATGCAACTATAGCAAAATGGCCTACAAGTGAATAATTGAGAGAAGCTCTACTCTCGGCCTCTCTGTTGATGGAATTCTGGTCTTTCCCTCAGGATACCTTTCATACCTACCATAACACATAGACTGAGCAAGTGTATAGGTGCTATTTTGTGTGTTGAATACTAGGAAAGCATATTTCTTGTTTTTAGGTAAGATTTAACATAAATAGGTTTTTCCACACATTAATGGATTGTCTTAAACACACTCTAGGTACATGCACCACCACACTGGAAACCACTAATTAAACCAGAAAAACAAAACAAAACAAAACAAAAACCAGATATCCTCCAAGCACTCTGACGTACTAGAACATTGATCAGTTTGAATTGGATGAGATTATATTTTGAAGGGGAGGACTTTCTGTCCATTTATTTCCTTGAACATTCTTCCATGGGGACCTAAGGTGTCTGTGTGATAGATTATGAGATGAGTCTTTACAGCATCTCTTTTCACATTTAGTTGTATTTATTAAGAATCATCACTTCTTCAGTCAGAAGAATATGGCCTCACATAACATCTTCCTGAATGATGTGTGCATATTCCATTCCACAAAACACATTGAGGCCACACAATTTTCCTAGCCATAAAACAGCAGTAGAATCATGGAATCCCCAAGCATTTAGAACTGGAACAAATCTTAGGGGTCAGGGGTTTATAGCACTTTGTCATTGTCCATGTCTAGGTTCTAAATGATGATTTTGAGGTGAAAGGCCCTTGTTTAAGTGAAAGTTCTCAAATAACCCAATCCTCAGACAACATAAACTTTTAAATTATCCACAATCTATGCATAGTAATTAGTCTAATATTGTATATTTGTTTTTGTTCCTGCATTTATTTCCATGAAATTAGAATATATGGATTTTTTCCCCTTTGGCAAGTCAGTGATTGAGAAAAAGAAAAAAGGCAGTGAAGGGATTCCAACCTCTTAATGTTATGAAGTATTTTAACTGGAATGTTTCAGCTGTGGCACCCTGGGGAAAACTGGTCTTCAACTTGAGAGTGTGAAGTATTTTGTGAACAGTGTAGAGAAAGCAGATGTATTGGCAAGAAGGCTTCTGCTTCTCCCAGCTGTGATTTTTTTTACTCAAAAACAAGAGAGATACCCTCAAAGCAACTGACTTTTTCAATGTTAGATCTAATATTTTTCATCTACTGATTAAGATACACTTTATATATTTTCAACAAATGATTATAATATTAATTACATATTTCAAGCAAATAAATGTTATTTCTACTGGTGGGCATTTTTTTTTCATTTTCATGTATATTTACCTTAACAATGATAGATAAACACCTACTAAACAATAGGACCATAAAATGATCACATATATATGACCAATGCAATCTTCTAAATCTCCAATTTTATAATTTGGTATTCCAATTTTTCTGTTACACAATTTATTTACCTCACATTATAATGTGTATGTGATTTTGAGTTCCATTTTTTTAAATTTCTGTTATCTCATTCATCTAAAATTGATATTTTAAATTAGAACATCATGGTCGATTGCCTCAACACCAGAATTTTGCCTGACAAACTCTTTACCTTTGGGTATTTAGATTACAACTTTCTTTATTTCCTACCAAATACAATTATAAGCAACATTCAAATATTCCTTTGCTGCTTCCAGTCTTCTTCTAAGGTGGAAGTCTTCAATTTCCAATCAGCTCCAGGCCTTCTGCTAACATGAATCTGCTGGTGATGAGAATACTCAGTGTATGCAGCCACAGACCAAGTTCTGTAAGGGAGACCTGACAATTGTCCCAATTCCCTTGTTTTTACCTCCTTAATTAAGGTAGACAATATGGATTCTAGGTATCAATCTAATTTTGTTTAAGAAAACAACACAAACCATACATATATTTTGATTAGCCTGCACTACAGCCTTCATCTTTCAGTTGGGTCACTGCCTACCTCTACCCAACCCTTTATCCTAGATGGGCAATGGGATTCCTCAAGCCAGCTGAGGATTGTGCCTTATTTTGGCATGTTTTGTGGATCCTGGACTGATGCTGCTTCAGAAAGTTGATCATAAAAAAAAAAGAAAAATTAAAAATTAAAAAAAGAAAGTTGACCATAAGTAATGATGAAATATCAAAGTGAGAATATTCTAGACATAAACAAATATGGAACCAGAGCCTACAGAAGAATACAGGGATAAAGTTCTGAGAGATGTGAGCACAAAGCATGAGTTGGCATGAGAAAGTATTAAATTGCTGTGGGAAAGAACAATGTCTGGGGATGGGAAGAGAAGAAAGGAAAGAGAAATAGAAACAAATAAATTGGAGAGATTGGAGCATAACTAGGAAAATCCAGTGTCATTTGAGCCCAGAGAAGAGGGACTTGAGATGATGGTTTACACTGTCATAATTTTCAAATAGTCCACGTCAAATAAAATGACTTCCAAAAGGGACATCTACTAATGATTTTAATTGTTGGGATATCTACTAATGACTTTATGTTAATTTCAGTGAAGTACTTGTGAATACTCATGTAATAATCTCTTCTACATAGGGATGTTGAAGGAGAAAGAAAGGAAATTTTTTAATTTTTTCTATGAAAGAAAAAAAATAACATTCAAAAGTTAGTTATTTGAGTGAAGGAAGCAAAGCCAGAGCTGACAAAACTGAATGAATATTCGCTCTGATTTGGTTCTCTAAAAAACCCTCCCTGATACCCTAGGGACACTACTGGGCCTGTTTATGAGCCTTGTGGCACATTGCCCACTGCCCTATAATCAAAGACTGACTGGACTGAGGTGACTCTGAATCCCTCAGAGGAAGGGCCTGGGACTCATTTCTCTTGATCTAGCAGTGTCTGATCCAGAGAAGGACTGCATTAAATATTTATGTAATAAATGAATGAGTGACATGCCTACAGATTGGCATGGGGGAAAACAAAGGTGTCGATGTTACTTGCAAATCCTAGTGTTTTATGCAAAGCCTTTTTGAACCATAATATACACATTGCCAGGATTATTACAGTTGCTCAAATTTGATAGACTCTTTTATGAAAGATTTTCATTTGTATTCACACACATTAAAAAAACCTGAACCCACACATCAGTAAGTGCTGAAACTAACCCATCTATTTTCCTCTTTAACTGGCAGTATTCACAGTCAGTTTATTGTGTGAAATAATGTTGTTTCCTCCTCCCTTTATGTGGCTTATGTCTGACCTTCCATTAAAAGTTGCTTAGAAACTATTCAGCAAATAGTCAGGGTGCTCCTCGCTGACAACTTCCTTTTGTGACTTCTCAGCTATTCTATCAGTCCATTCCCTTTCCATAAGTGTTTTTAGGCTTCTTTTCATCTTCTTTCAACAGACAAGACTAACATTTTCTCTCCATTGAAAGGAAACATTCACAGCTTCTGAAGCTTTGCTTTGCTGCATACAAGCCGTCTCCATACACCTGCCAGTTAAGGGAAGAGTAGATTAGTAAAGCTTCCGTGGGCTTTTGATTTTTATTAACGGCTTTGTGCAGTGTGATAAGCAACCCATAAAGTTAAACAAAATCACAAAAATGTAAAATCCATGATGCTCACTGAAATCAACCAGCCTTGGAGGACATGGAATGGGAGGCCATGCGGCTTCCTTTCACAAACAGCACATACTGATTCACACTTTTCTGGGAATACAAACCAAACTAGAATCAAAGAATCCTACAATAGCCAATGAATGGGATTCTCCCCAAGATTGCAGAAGGCAGAAGAAATCACTCCTCTCTCCTTTCCTCATTCAACACTTTTATTGATGTAACTGATCAAGTTGAACTGCATAGCAAGGACAACTCTGAAAAGGAAGATGATTTAATACAAACTTTATTATATGTCTACTATGGGATAGGTAATATTCTAGAATCTAGACAGTGGGTGGCAGTGGGAAAGGGGAAATAAAATAAGAAATAAGAAAGGCACAGTTCTTGGTCCCAGAGAATTCACAGCCATGGATGGGGAGGGGACACAAGATACACTGCAAAACTCTAAAATCCTATCTGTGCTATGCAGACTCTACGAGCAAAATATCGTGAGACCAATGGGAACAGTACTATGAATTTTATCTTGAACGGGGAAGAGAAAGTGGAGTAGGTCACAGAAAACTTCATGTAGATGAGAAACTCAAACTAAGCTTGCATAAATGGGGTTCTATGAGGTAAAAGACATCCTAGAGACTTGAGAGGTGTGTGTGGAAGAACAGAGGGGAAGCATACCATTTTTCCTTGTGTTTGGACCAAAGACTATTGATTGTCAGACTTTGACCAGCCAGCAGACATAATTTCCCCCTCTCCTGTTGCCTTCCTCCAGGCCATTGTGGGACCTGGGTAAATCATTCAGATGATGTATATTTTGCTGGTATTTTCTGATCTCCAAACTAACACAGATAATATGACTATGAAATTTTTTCAGACTTGTGAGATCATGGATCATATTTACTGAAAATAATTATGTTTGATCAAGTCATAATTCCCAGAAAAACTGAAGAGATACAATAATTGGTTTAAAGCCCACTGCTGAAAAATTATTACACAAGAGCACCTCACACTCTTGATGTTGCTTTGTCATTACCCTAATATAAATAAAGTTGGAAATTCAAGGTTAAATGTTGGCTTTTATGGCTGTAATTCCAAGTGTCTACCATTTATAATAGAACTTTAAATAAGTAGGTAATCATGAGAAGAGTTATCTTAAGAGAACAATTTTCAGCAACCTCTCTAAGAAGATGAATAAGCTTTGAGAAGCCTTGTAATTTAATTCTAGACACTTTATAGAAACCAATGCTAGGGAGATTTTATTCCAATATTTCCATCACATATTAGTGTTCTGCTATTTTGTCAAATACAAGCTAATACCAGACATTTTTCTATCTAAAATTGAAGACAAAAGTTACATAAATTTGGATAAACACAGCATTCTCCAAAATGAAATGAGAACTTTTTTTCCAAAAATGTTCATGCTTTTATTTAAAACCCTACTTTTTCCACATTAAAAAAATGCTCTTACTTCCCCTTTTATTTGCATATATTCAGGACAGTCACATATTAAAAAATTGCTCCAAAATTTCCAGAATCAGAAGCAGAAGAGTTTGTGCAGACCTACCCTATGCATACAGATTACCAGTGCTTTCAGTTTTTTCACTTTCTTCCTGAAAAAGAGAAGGTAACAGCCATTCATTAAGTACCTACCACATGGCAGGTGTTTTGCTGAGTGCTTTGTATACATTCTCTCTTAATCCTCACAGTAACCCTATGAGGAAGGCAGTTTTATCCTTATTTTATAGCTCAGGAAACCCAAGCCTAGGGAGGTTAAGTAACTTGCCCTGGGTCACCCAACCACTAGATGGATTATGACCTTGGCTCTGTCTGACTGCAAAGCACTTGGCTCTTCCATAAAACATGCCACCTCCTTGCATACAGTTTGCAAGACCTTTTCTCTTTTCACTATAATTTCTTAACCTTGCTCATAGATTTTCATTCTGAATTATCCAAATCTTCAATCAGGGTCCTTTTCTGGTAAGTTTCACAGTCTTTTTATTTATTTAAGCCATTTTTTTTTCCAATTCGGGAGATAAATCTCTCTTTTTATGGGAAATTTTAGATCATATAGTCACTATTAAATACATTTCAAGGGCCCCTGTAATCTAATTTAAAAATTTAAACATTTGATATCAATTAGCATCAAGAAAGGAAAAAGTTACATAGCAGCTACTAAACAATTAGAGAAAAAAAGAATTTTGCTTTTCGTTTTATTCTCCTTTTCTAGGCATCTATTGCTGCATAACAATTTACTCAAAAACTTAGCAATGTAAAACAACAACCACTTCATTATATCTCAAAATTTTTGTGGCTCAGGAATTTGAGTAGGACTTGCTTTGCCTCCCCATTTTTTCTGTTCCACATGGCTTGGACTGAAGTCACTGGGTGGTACTCAGCTGGGGGACTTGCTGACCTGGAGGTCCAGGGAGGCTTCACTCAGAACTGGGTGCAGGTGGGATGGCTGGAGGACTGGGTTGTGTCAGGACTGCCAACTGAGCATCCACACCAGCCCTTTGCACGTGGTGGTCTTGGTGTTATCCAACTTTTTACAGCATGACCCAGGGCTTCCAGAGTGAGTGTTGCAAGAGACAGGGAACAGAAGCCACTGACCTCTTAAGACCTAGGCCTGGAAACTGGCACAGCATTTTTTTTTCCACCTTTTTCTATTGTTTAACAGTCATATACCTATCCCAGATCCAACAAGAGGGAATGTTCACTTCACTTCTTGATGGGAGGAGCATCAAAGATTTCTGTGGCCATTCTTATCACAATCACTTTTGATACATAAAATATCTACACAAAGAGCTCGATAATGTCTTACAGACTTTAAAATCCTCTATTGATAAGCAGCATTGCGAAAGCTTTATTGGAGGTATTGAAATTGTCAAACAAGACAAAGGAAACATTATTTTTAAAAAAATCATGAAGTTCTTCTTCACCACAATGAGGACATCTAGAAAAATCCATGAAAATAAAAATAACTCCAATTTCCAAACTCAGTGTCGTTTGAAGAAACAGTAAATAAATACCACAACTCTTTTGCTAGTTACTCATTTATACTCTTTTTATCTAATCTATAAGGTCATTTACAAACCAAATATTAGCCTGGTATGGTTCTTTATGTAGACTTGGCAAAAATGCTTGTTACATAAGAAGCATAAGGCTGATTTTAAAAATTTGTTGCTGCTCTGGCTGAGCTGCTAGCTTTGCATAAAGGTCTCTTTGCTACTTCCTTCACAGTAATAAGACTGGTGGGCATGTAACAGTTAAGTAAAGGGTTGGTAGGCTGCTGTCTATTTTATAAATAAAGTTTTATTTACATACAGTCATACCCATTCTTTTGCTATTGTCTATGTCCACTTTCAAGCTACAGTGCAGAGAGCTGAGTCTGGATTGTTATGTTTAATATATTTGCTATCTGTTCCTCACAGAAAAAGACTCTTGGTTGCTATTCTAGGCTGTGGATTCCCAGCATCTCTTGTAGTTAAACTTGGCCATGAGACTAAGACCTTGCCAATGAGTAGAAGTAGTGTGCCATATAAGGATGGCATAGTGGGACAATAAGGAGCCTTCCTTTGGAAGCTGCACTCTGACATGACCCAAGGAAACAATATCCAAAGGGATGGCAGAAAAATAAAATGTGAAAAACCTTGGTTCTTGAATAACCATGTGGAATAGAAAGATCCGCCAACTGGGATCACTTTCCCTGAGTTTTCACATGAGAAGTAAATAAACTATCAACTGTAAGCCACTAATATATTATTAGTTTCTTTATTAAAGCAATCAGATCTTACATTTGAACTACCAATAAATTATACAAATTAACACTCTAAAGACTGATCAAAAAGTAGTCTTTAAGCCCAGGAAAAAAAAGGTTTTATTCAACTCATTGTTTTCATATATCAAGTAGGTAAAGTTGGGTGTCTTTAGTCTTCAGAAAATGGTTTGTATACTCAGGGGGTAAAGTCAAAGGTTCATCTCCAAATGGTTGCTGAAATGGCAAATATCCCATGTTTCTTTAAAAATTTTTTATTTGTAACACCTTAGTGAAAAAATCTCCCCTCTTTTTTCCCATTCCTGGTTCGGTTCTTTGCTCCTCTAAGGTATTGAAAAACCATCAGAACAAATATATAAATAGATCCTAAGAACGCCACTATCAAATCTAAATGGTTAATCAGTAATTAGAGATCCAAATGGAGCTCAAAACCTCGATGGGTAAGTCAGAAGAACCTGGACATCCTTATGGTCTGTAGATTTTGTTCTTTATGCCTTTATTGTTAGACTTGTACACCATTTCCTTGAATGCCAAATTTAGGCATCCTTCCTAATTAATGATCTTTTCAAGCCCTTTTCAGAAGCCATTGGATTTTGATTAGCCCACAAAGGAAGGTTTTCTCTCCTGGGTACATAGTTCTCTGTCTCCTTAGCAGTTAATTGAGTAGCAGAATAATGGTTTCCTTACAGGGAGGCTTACAGGCTGCACAGAAGGGTTGATGCCTCTTTAGTCTCTGGGAACTGTAGTGACATTCAATAATGCTTGGTAAATTTAAGCTGAGAATTAGAGACCAAAGTGATGTATTTGGACATATCTCAATCTGATGTTTCCTGAGCAGCTGGCTCAGTGAAAGGATATGTATGCTGCTCAAGGCCTGTTTTTTTCTAGGTGAATTTTTCATCACACTCTTATTCCTGTGCCTCATTACCACATAGAAGGAGCCAGAAATAGCTGCTTCTTTGAGAAATTAGTTATTTTCTATTTTTACAGATCTAACTATCCTGTGCAAAGCACATATAAGAATTCTCAGGTTCTCAGGAAAAATTGGTTTATGTGTAACACGTGTGTGTGCACACATATCCTTCTCTTACTATCATGTAGTCATGACTATATGTTCTTTTAATATCATATAGTCATCCAAATATTTGTGTCCACTGAGTGAGGAGAATTAAAGAAGTCCAGTAGCTCCTTGATGTATATGTTAGACAATATGAGTGGTCCCTGGCTTAGCACCACAGCAAAGCTTTTCTCTGTCTCTTTACATATGTGTATTTCTACATATATATAGCTATATATAAATATTCTATCTCTGTTCCCTCCTTAAACCCCACTGTATATTAATAGAAGGGATTTTAAACTTTAATCCACAAATGAGAAAAGAGACAATAGTTAAGATGTGCCAACAACATTTGAAAAATGAGAAAATGAATAAACAAATAGGTATTGTCTTAGAACAGACAAAAAAGCCTAACTGAAGTGCTAAGAGTGAAATGCTGATGGAATGCAAGCCTCAGGAAGGTTCAGAACTTGAATCACCAACGATTGGAGAAGGCATTACAAGTGAGCGGTGGAATGGAAAACTGAAGGATCTGGTTGAATATCTGTACTGACTCAGTCCCTTCCCCCTGCCAACCAAGACCTCCAGGTCCCTATCCTTTACTTTGGCAGAAGCGATTTTATTTTATAGAGACTCAAAACAGGGAGTATCTACCTAGTGAAAAAGAATGGGATTAAGCAAAGCTTTAATAATACAAAATTCATATCCCAAGGGAAATAAAAGAAGCTATTGAAAATATGGAGCTATAACAAAATACCACAAAAGCATAATTTGAGAAGGATATTAACATTTTTATCTTTAAGGAAATAATTATCTAAATAATTTTCAATTCATATACTTTTTTCCCAAAAAAGGGTGAAAGTATTATAAATAATAGAGTTTCAACCATGATTATAATAGTTTTGTTTATGAAGATCAATATTTTCAATACAACCCCATATTTAAAGCAATAAATATCTCAGGGGTCATACTTTTTCAAAGGTTTTTAAGGGATATGTAAGCAAAACATTTGAATATTAACCTTTGAGCATTAATCCCTAATGTGGGTGAAATTGCTGACCTAAGAGAAAATTGCCCAAGTTTTCTTAGCAGTTAGTCTGGAGGACCCTAGCCATTAGTAACAGAGATCTTTTTTCTTTTCTTTTTTTTTTTTTGTTTTTTTGTTTTTTACTTAGTAACTTCATTCAGTTTTCGGAGAATGATACAAAATCCCCCCAAAACCAAATTAACCTTAACTCTCTCTAAATTTTTTTCTGATGCACTGAAAATTTATTTTTAATCTTTAAGACACATACAGATATATATATATATATATATTACACACATGGTAGACATGTGCTCAAATACAAATTTCAATTAATAGGAAAACCTTGATATAACCTACACGCGTAGGAGAAAACAATGTGTTTTTTCTCTACAAATTACAACATTCTCAAACAAAATACAAAAACAAATCAAACCACCTCATTTGACTTAAATGCACTGATAACTTTTGCTTTTGTAGGAGATCCCATAGGTTCCCAGACCTTCTCCCACCAACACTCACCATCCCAGTGAACATTCATATTAACCTACTGCAACTGGCTGTCTGAGCTTTCTCTCAGACAGTTTACAGGGCAGCTAGAAGTCCCAGAGGTGACACTCCCAGTAACAATTCCTTGCTCTTCAGGTGGAATAAGGAAGGAAGTTGGGTCCACTCTCCCAAACTGCCCCAAGAGTCCTGCACCCCAGCTGCTTAGTTACTGTTCAACAGGTAATCTTTATTGTCTCTTTTCACTTTCCTGTCTCCCTCTCTCACTTCCCAACTGAATAGGAGGCATTCCCCAAGATCAACTCCCAAATAAGCTACTTGTTCTCTCATTTTTGTCTCAGGGTCTGCTTTTACAGGACCTCACTTAATATTGTACTTTATCCTCTGAAGGAAAGTATCTCTTCATTTGCAGATTTTTAATTTGCACCTTACAGTGACTCTCATACATTTAAATTTTATGTTTGAATTTAGTAAGATTAAAAAGCTAGTCAAAAGAGATCAGTCAACACGTCTATATATCTACGAATCCATTAGAAAATGTAAATGAGCATGGAAATAAGAAAGAAAAATCCTTGTAAAGAGGAGAGGGTTAATGTAGTGCATGACTGGGAAGATTTTCCAGGACCCCTTCATCAGGGTTGCCTCCCTTGTCATTACCATCAGCAAAGCTCAAATTGCTTAGAAGCCAAGCCCAGAGGCCTTTAAGAATGGGTAAGTGTGGGAAAGGTAACTTTCTGCTGTAGAAGCTTTGAAGCTATGTAAGATAGAGTTTGTGCTGTCTATGAGCTTGGTATTTATCTGAGAGAGTATCCTAAGACAGTGTATGATTGATTCCTTACTTTGTTTCAGAAAAGCTTTAAAGTCATCAAGGAAAAAAACAAAATTTCAGAAGATCTAAAAGTATGAGTAGATTTTTTTTACGTCTAGTGCTATAGTAGGGAATAATATTCTTTTTTTCTTTTTTTTTTTTTTTTTTTTAAGATTTTATTTATTTGACAGAGAGAAACACAGCCAGAGAGGGAACACAAGCAGGAGGAGTGAGAGAGGGAGAAGCAGGCTTCCTGCCGAGCAGGGAGCCCGATGTGGGACTCGATCCCGGGTCTCCGGGATCATGACCTGAGCCGAAGGCAGTGGCTTAACCAACTGAGCCACCCAGGCGTCCCAGGGAATAATATTCTAAGAGTTACAGATATCACAAAGTCACTGAGGCAACTAAGTACCATATGGTTGAAGTACCAGTTATGTCATATTTTATCCAGCTGGCATCCATTCCCATAACCTCCCACTCCTATTTGTTAACTTGAGAAATGATCCATCTGCATTTTGTGTCATATGGTGGAATAGTAAATCCACATGTTTGCCATCCCAAATAGAAAAGAGTCCCAGGTCCTAGCTCTACCATATCCTATCTCCTGCCAAAACAAAATGTCATAAAAGTACAAATGAGATCAAAGCTTGGTTGGTCAAATAATTACAGTCATTCAGGATTATTTTGGCATAAAGCCATGAACATTTTTATCAACCAGCCATTCTCCTATTGCAAAATAATTCCTAACTGACTCTAGGCCTGTTGTGGAGATTGAATACCTGAACAGAGAACACAAGGCAATCGTGACACCCAATGTGGTCACCATGAATTAGGGGCTTCTAATTCACTGTCACAGAAGTACTTCACCATCAATGTTTTTAACTGACCTGTACAATAGGGGACTTTTCTGTGAGCTTTCACACACCCAGTGCTCAACAGAGTAAAACTGACACTTAAAAGGCACTCAATAAACATTCATTTAATTGAATTGAATGCATGAAACTCTTTTTAATAGTTTCATTTATTAATAAGATTGAATACATGCTGAATTGATTTCTAATATCTTTTAAAAACAAATATATATATACACACACACATATATATATATATATATATATATATATATATATATAGCAATACATATTTGTATTTTTGGACATATTTGTATCTTTGACTTTTTGGAGGGGGACCTAGGTACAGTATACTTTATTGATGGTAAATGATAAGGTAGAGTTTCCCAACTCCTCCCCTTCTTCAGGGGATCTAGGATGGAAACTGTTCAATGACTACATCATTGATCCCCTTTGACTCTAAGATGAATTTTTTTTATTAACTAAACTTTCTATAATAGTTGCTAAACTTTGAACAATCAATACCCACTCATTTTGAGCATTTATTATGTCTTAAGTAAAATGCAAGATACTAAACAACAGTAAGTTATCCAGCCTAAATTCAATGATAGTTTAGTCTTGCTCAGTAGATATTGTTTCAAGTTTAAATCATGTGTTGCAGACAAAAAGCTGAAACCAAGGAAGAATGTTGAGTCTATTGACCTTGAGTAAAATTTCCCAATTTCATACCAGGATATAATGGTGCTGACCTGAGTTAGAAATGCCTGACATAGCTTTCTTGTCCATTCTCCCTTAATATGATGTTACTAAGCAACACCTCCACATAAAACAAAGTACGTGGGATCAGATTTGTGCCCACGACTCCTGGCAAAGACTATGATATGTAATAATGATGAATTGTGCTTTTCACTGATCCTATACAATATAAGAATTTTCTTTTCAAGACATTTCAAGGTGACACTACCTCTGTATTTCTAAGTCAGTTGATTCATCTCAGAAATACCCTATTGAAAATTTTCTCACTAACCTCATATAACCCGGTTAAACAATAAAAAACTGAAAGTGCTTAGAAGTCTAGAGACAGGAGGATAGTAGAAAAAAGAAATAAATGAGTGTTGAGGATGACTTTGTGCCAAGTATGATGAAAAGGCTGCATATTAATTATTTCACACAATTTTCACAGAAGTCTTATGCAGTAGATATTACTATCTTGATTATACAGCTGAGAGAAAACAGATATTAAATAGGTTTTGCTAAACTGGACTGAGTTTTTAATATGCCTCTGGAGAAAAACATCATCTTCTCTTTATTATATTTTACTGTCCAAAATATAATTATATTAAATAATATATTGATTGCTTTATTTTTTGCACCCTTGTATCCACAACCTTTGGTAGTGTCTTCCATCAAACTGACTCTGACCTTGGTCATTTATTTGCCTTAGCCAATGGGAAAGTAGCAAATACTTTGCAAACAGTTATTTGAAAAATAACTTGCACATTTTCTTTTCCTTTTTGGCAGCAGGTCATCACCACAAAAACAAGCTTGGACTAAAATGACACTACATGAAGTAGGGTCATGAAATTCTATATAGGGCCATCACAAAAAATTCAGCCTCCAATAAGTCAATTAATATGTACATAAGCAAGCCCATTCAAGATCTATGGTATGCTCCAGACAAAATATAGACTTGAAAGAAATAATAAATTGCTGCTTTAAGCCTCTAACTTCTAGTGTGTTTTGTTTTTGAGCACTATCTAACTGATACAAGCCCCCACATTATATAAGATACTTTCCATCATTTTGTGTCTTCTTCAATTTCTTTCATGAGTGTTCTGTAGTTCCTCGAGTATAGACCCTTGACTTCTTTGGTTAGGTTTATTCCTAAGTATCTTATAGTTTTTGGTGCTATAGTAAATGGAATTGGTTCTCTGATTTCCCTTTCTATTTTTTTCATTGTTAGTGTATAAGAATGCAACTGATTTCATGCTCATGGATCGGAAGAATAAACATTGTCAAAATGTCTATACTGCCCAGAGCAATCTATACTTTCAATGTCATTCCGATCAAAATTCCACCAACATTCTTCAAAATGTTGGAACAAACAATCCTAAAATTTATATGGAACCAAAAAAGACCCCAAATTGCTAAGGAATTGCTGAAGAAGAAAAGCAAAGCTGGGAGCATCTCATTACCTGACTTCAGGCTTTATTACAAAGCTGTGATTACCAAGACAGCATGGTACTGGCACAAAAACAGACAAATAGACCAATGAAACAGAGTAGAGAGTCCAGATATGGACTCACAAATCTATGGGCAAATAATATTTGACAAAGCAGGAAAAAATATCCAGTGGAAAAAATACAGTCTCTTCAATAAATGGTGCTGGGAAAATTGGACAGCTACGTATAGAAGAATGAAACTAGACCATTCTCTTACACCACACACAAAGGCAAACTTGCAATGGATGAAAGATCTCAACGTGAGGCAGGAATCCATCAAAATCCTGGAAAAGAACATAGGCAGTAACCTCTTTGACATCAGCCACAGCAACTTCTTTCAAGACACGTCTCCAAAGGCAAAGGAGACAAAAGCGAAAATGAACTTCTGGGACTTCATCAAAATAAAATGCTTTCTGTACAGCAAAGGAAACAGTCAACAAAACAAAGAGCCACCCCACAGAATGGGAGAAGATATTCACAAATGACACTACAGACAAAGAGCTGGTATCCAAGATCTATAAAGAACTACTCAAACTCAACACCCAAAAAGAAGATGAACACATCAAAAAATGAGCAAGAGACATGAAGAGGCACTTCTCCATAGAAGATATACAAATGGCTAACAGACACATGAAAAAATGTTCAGTGCCACTAGCTATCAGGGAAATTCAAATCAAAACCAAACTGAGATACCAGCTTACATCAGTCAGAATGGCCAAACTTAACAAGTCAGGAAACAACAAGTGTTGGAGAGGCTGCAGAGAAAGGGGAACCCTCTTACACTGTTCGTGGGAATGTAAACTGGTGCAGCCGCTTTGGAAAACAGTGTGGAGATTACTTAAAAAATTAAAAATAGAGCTACCCTATGACCGTGCAATTGCACTACTGGGCATTTACCCTAAAGATACAGATGTAGTGAAAAGAAGGGCCATATGTACCCCAACGTTCATCACAGCAATGGCCACAATCGCCAAACTGTGGAAAGAGCCAAGGTGCTCATCAACAGATGAATGGATAAAGAAGATGTGGTACATATACACAATGAAATACTATGCCTCCATCAGAAAGGATGAATATCCAACCTTTGTAGCAATATGGACTGGACTGGAAGAGATTATGCTGAGTGAAATAAGCTAAGTAGAGAAAGTCAAGTATCACATGGTTTCACTTACTTGCGGTGCATGAGGGGTAACCTGGAGGACAGTGGGAGAAGGAACGTAAATGGGAAGTAGGGTAATCCAGGGAAAGAAATGAAACAACAGAGACTTTGGACACAGAAACAAACTGAGGGACTTGGAGGGAGGGGGGTGGGGGATGGGAGAGCCTAGTGGTGGGTCTGGGGGCACCTATTGTGTGGAGCACTGGGTGTGGGGAATGGGGAATGAATCTTGGAACACTGGAAAAAAATTTTTAAGTAACAATAAAAAAAAGGAAAAGAAAAAAAAAAAGATACTTTCCAAATTGTGCCCAGAGAAAATTACAAAGACATGATACCTATTTTCATGACTCTTCACTTCAAAGCATGGGACATCATTTCCCAAGCAAATATTAAAAAATATTAAGAAATTATACACACATATGTGTGTATGTGTATACACATACTGAATGTATGGGGAATTAATATTTATAGTCATCTTTTCAAATATTTAATGCCACTTCTGCTATGTTCTAGGACTCAAGGTAGGCACTAGGGATGAATAAAACAAAGACCCTTCCTTCAACAAGCTCATAGTCAAATAGTGGAGATAAGAGATACACTTCCAAAAGAGTATGATAAGTGCTATTAGACATGTACTCAAGGTATATTGGAGCCCAAATGTGAAGCTTCAGAAAGGAGATGATCTGAGATGGATACCAAAGGATGAAGAGAATTTTTAGAGAAAAATGGAAATGAACATTCCTGACAGAATAAATAGTACACACTAAAGTACATAATGGTAAGAAGTTTTGGAAAGAAAAGAATATGGCAGTGGAGTTAGGGATCTAATGTAGAAGAAACAGTAATGAATGTAATTTATGCTCTGTTATCTTTCCTTGTGTAGTGCTTTATCTGTTGTGAAATGCTCTCTCTAACCTCAGAAAAGAGAATAAAATCACAGCAAAGATTAAACATTCCCATAATCAATGTTGATGTAGTTGACCTGGAATAAAGACTATCTAGAAAAAGAGTCAGCATGAGAGACTCTGAGAAAGAAACTGAGGGTTTTGGAAGGGAGGGGATGTGGGGGATGGGTGAGCCTGGTGATGTGTATTAAGGAGGGCATGTATTGCATGGAGTACTGGGTGTGGTGCATAAACACTGAATCTTGGAACACTGAAAAAAATAAAATAAAATAAATTATTAAAAAGAGAGAGAGAGCTTCCAAGAAAAGAAAGAAAGGAGAAAGAAAGAAAAAGAAAGAGAGAGGGAGAAGAAGGAGGGAGAGAAGGAGGGAGGGAGGGAAGGAAGGAGTGGGAAGGAAGGAAGGAAGGAAGAAAGGAAAGAAGGAAGGGAGGGAGGAAGGGAGAGGAAAGGAAGGAGGGAGGAGAGAGAAGGAGAGAGGAAGGAAGGGAGAGGGAGGGAGTTTGGAAATTCACAAAACAGTTATTTGAGTAAAGTGTAGTAGTGCTTTAAGAAAATAGCTCCAAATTCTCTTTCTCTTGAAATTCAAGATTTCTGTTGGCATTATAAATATTTCTGTCAGGTTTCTCTATTCTCTACCAAGAAGAATTCTCTGGTGTTTTGTAAAGTGCTCTTGATTTCTGAGGCAGGCTCTGTTGGAAATGATTAAAAGGCTCTGCAATACAACCAGGGGAGCATTGCCTTCAGTCAAGAGGAAGTTAGTGGTCCAGAATCCTGCCGCAAGAGTGAGGGGACATGTGTGAATGTATTGCCTTTGATTTACTGGTCATCTTCTTTCTGTTACTTTAGAGGGCCTGGGAAAAGTTCTCTTGAACTATTGCATCAAGAATTACAAACAATACTGTCATCAGAGGACTCATCAGGGACTGTTCTGCAGAGATTGTGAGGACCCCAATGGCTCCAGAATGAGGATCTAGAGAAGATAAGTGGGAAACCTTTAGCAGCCAATTCAAATTCAAACAGAGAGTGAGGCAGTGAGCATAAATGTGTGAAACTGAGCAGGTAAAGTTGGTGGCAAATTCTAGTGTGCATACTCAAAGAGAAAACTTACTTCTGAGCCCAGCAGATAACAACCAGGCAGGAATGTAGGCTGCCAGATATTCCAATTTGGGTGGCTGGGTGGGGGATCAGAGAAATAGAAAGCCTTGAATTTTTATGTAAAATATTCTAGTTTTTAATGTTGGAGGTTAATTCCATAATTAAACATAATGTACCAATCAAAACATCTATGAGTGAGATGTGACCAATGGACTGCCCGATTTCTACCTTTCTCCTCAAGGGACAAATGGCAAATAGGAAATACACAAAGAGGAGAGGAAGCCCTATTTATGTCCAAGATATCCAAGATAATTAAAAACCCCTGAGTTTATGAAAGCCAAGACCCTGTCCCATGGTAAAGTGAGGCACTCTGGAGGACCTAGAATCCCAGAAAGGTAGGCGATAACTTAAAAAGTCACAAAAGAGTTGTCTAGCAAAATTTTCTGAAATAATGAATGAAACTCTCCATATTGTGTTGTCTAATATAGTAGCCACTAGCTACATGTGGTTACTGAGCACTTGAAATATAGCTAGTGTGACTAAGGAACTGGATTTTAAGTTTCACCTTCTTTCAAGTAATTTAAATGTAAATAACCACATATGGCTAGTGGCTACCTCATTCGACAGCACAGCTCCAAATGAATGGTCCTCAAACTTTAACATGCATCAGAGTCATCTGGAGAACTTGTTAAAACATAGATCGCTGGGCCTCCCCAACATTTCAAATTCAATGGGTATGGAGTGAAGATTCCAGAATCTGCTCTTAAAACAAGCTCTCGGGTGATTCTGATACTGCTAACCCACACATCCAGGTCACTAAACTGTCCCCCAACTTTTAGATTACCAAGCCAGAGTGTGGTCCCAGAGAGAGAACCACTGCCACTGCCACCTATGTAATTACTGCTTAAAACACACACACACACACACACACACACACACAGGCCAGGAACATTTTGGAAAGGATGAGGTTTGCCTTTAAATCAGAACATAGTGTATGACTGCTTGTGTGGCCCTGAGTCTTAGTTCCACTCCAGCAGGGGGCAAAAAAGAAAATCCTATATCATCATGACCAAACTAGACACCTGGCAGAACCCATATGTCAGGAAATTTGATTAGTTTTCTTCTTGCAAGGCGTAGCTTCAGCAAAGCACCTAAATTATCCCAGGAATGTACTGTTAAATATCAGTGTAGGTTAACTGCAGTCTTCATCCCTGGAAAAAACATATTTTAGGCCAGGGGGAAAGGAGAGGATCCTTATTCTCCTTATATCCACTTTCATTTAAAAAAAATGCAGAAATAGGAGTCTGCTATTATAATACATTCAAGGAATTTCAAAGACATAACTTTTGTGTCTTAGTCTTATTATTATAAATGGACTTATTCTAAGTGAAAGAATAACACCAGACAGGTTAGGGCATGGAGTGAGAAGAGGTCTTTCAGACTGCCTCCATATTTCTTGATCAGTACAATAGTTTACTTCCTTGAAGTTTCTCAATGTTAACAGAATCAAAGTATTTTTTATTATCTAAAGGGCAGAACTGGTACTCTTTTCACCTGAAAATTGATTTTTTTCATCCATTTTGGATGACTCATTTTCAAGGAAACAGACTATAATAAAATACCTTAAAGTAAACCATAATCATAATATTATGCTGCATCAATAATTCAGATGGAAAGTTTATGCCCTTGCCATATGTGGGAAGCTGATTGCATGTATATTCCCGATGTTTCCTGTCTCCATATATCCACACTCATTGCCATTCCCTTCCCACACTAACTCTAGAATTCGCCATGAGGTGCTTCAGCCGATGCGATGGTAGCAAACTTGACATAAGCAGAGACTTTATAAAGCTTTTTCACATTTCCAATTCTCTTCATATTCTTATGCTTTCATAATGATCATCTGCTCAGCATAGTCTGCTACAGGTGGGACATGTGGAACAGAGTCAAGTCCACCTGATTGTCCCAGCTGGAGTCCTGAATACTGAGAGAATTCAGCCAATTAGCAATGCTGTCTGGTAAACCTACTATTGACTATAGATTCTTGAGTGAGTTGAGCTGACTGCGTGGGCTAACAGAACTGCCAATCAGACATATAGAGCCATGAGAAATAATAACAGGTTGTATTATGATGATAAGTTTTGGGGTGATTTGTTTCATAAAGTTAACTAATACATCATGCTTCCTTATTCCAGTAACAGTTATGTAATATACCTAGGATATATGATGTGGAAAGGAAGTTACTCATTATATATACATTTACACTGTTTGTTCTTATATTTACTTCAAGCTTTCATCATGAAATTTTATTGGAGAAGAAATATTAAGGGAGAAGGAAATTAAAAATCCTTATTCTAGGGATGCCTGGGTGGCTCAGTCATTAAGCGTCTGCCTTCAGCTCAGGTCATGATCCCGGAGTTCCCAGATGGAGCCCTGCAGCTGGCTCCCTGCTCCTCGGGAAGCCCGCTTCTCCCTCTCTAACTCCCCGTGCTTGTGTTCCCTCTCTAGTTGTGTTTCTCTCTGTCAAATAAATAAATAAAATCTTTTTTAAAAAAAAATCCTTATTCCATATCAGAAAGGCATCACCAGTCTTAGCAATCCATACAAATTATACAAAGTGAGGATAATGAATGGGAGTTTATTTTAACCACATGATCATGGTCCTAGAGATCACCCTAAAAAGAAAAGAGAAACTTCCATTTCAGACACATCCTTCCATTCTCTCCAGCAGTGGGCTGTTGCTTTGTACTTTACAACCTCTATTCAGTTTGCAATACAAATTAGACAAACTGTCCACCAGTATCAGGTAGGTGGCCTCATAGTGTCTGAACAGAACCCCCACTGATGTGCATCTCTGTTCTCTACTCAGCTGTCCCATCCTGCAGCTACAGTTCTAAAGTTACAGGACAGTTTCTAACTTTGTGCCTGTCCCAAGGCATCAGGACTAAGGCACATGATTTGTAATTTATGAGGACACCCACAGAGCTGTCACTTGCAAGGCAGGTGTTGAGAAAATGGCAAGCAGCTCTAGGAAAGAAAAGGACTCTGATCTCACCCCTGAATAATGGTGGCTAACCTAGTCATGGATAGAAAGCGTTGACATAAGCGAGCTTTAAAAATAAAGCGATGGCTCATCTTGCCGAAGGCACTCTGTTTGTCTCTATGCAGTTGAATATAACAAGATATAAGTAATCTATGAAAAGGTTAGTTGTAGTATTCATTCTGAGACTGTATGCTTCTGAACTGTGCTTTGCAATTGAAACTACCAATTTCGGGAATCCTACAGATAAACAGGAAAATCAAACTAAAACTAAATAATCCCAATAGGATGCAATGAATAATAATCTTCCAATGTCCCTAAAAGAAATGACACAAAATGGAAACAAAACAATTGAGCTCAAAAGTTAGATGCAAAGTAATTGCAAAAAAAAAAAATGTATTCACCGAGCCAACAAATATTTTGAAATTGAATAAACTGTATCAATGTGTTAGCTACTTAATATTTTTGTGCCAACTGAGTTTGATCTCATTGCAGCTTATTTCACATTCTGATTTCTGGTAATCTTTCAAAGACTAATACAGAATGACCTAATCTTAAACTGATATACATGGTAGTAGAAGTCTATTTATAGGTAAAAATAGAGTGAAAGTCTCAAGGCATTTCCAAAGCACCACAAGGCGCACGTTGCAACCCTGGATGGAAAGAATATCAGCTAGGAAGCAATATGAGCTGTGAAACCAAATAATGTCATGGTGAAAAGGCTCCAAGATTTTAAAAATATTGCTTACTGATAGGCAGCTCAACTTTCCATCTCAAGCCTGAGCGTTCCAGGGGGATGTCTGTGTTACAATGCAAGTCCAGCAACTTCACACCATGCAAAAACCACAATGAACATAGAGACTCAAATATCAGGCTGATTACTGGTTGCAATTGGAGCTTTCATACTGGCAAAACTAGAGGATTTTTCCCCTTCCTTTAGTGAGGACAGATCAAGGTATTTCCCATTAAAATCTCCCTTCCAGATAAAAGTTGCATGCTAGCATTCACAGCCCACATTCCGCTTATAGATTTCTGTATGTTATCTATTAATAAACAGTCAGCAAAACACTAACTGACATAAGCCATTGTGTCCTGCACCCTCCCACCTCCATAATAAATGATCAGGCTGAAAAGAACAGTTAAGGAGGTTCTGGACAACCCTAAGCCACTTTTTTGGCATATAGCCTGGAAAAACTCCTGACAGAAAGCTTGTCTGGTGCCCTTGGCAGAGACCCACAAGATCTAGTAAAATGCCAAAGAGGAGGCACCATGACATCAAGAGGGAAACATGCTATAAGGCAAAAAGGTTATATCTGGCCAAAGGCAACTTTAGAAAATTATTATTATCGGCTTGTTGGGTGATTGTAATGCAGGTATAAAACCATGGACACTGCATTTCCTTGTTGATATTTGTTTGGTGGTTTCATAACAAACATTTCATTTGGCTCTTTCTAACAAGTGGGAAATAGAATCTTGGTGGAAACGGAGGGCTTTCTCTGGGCTGTCCTTTCCCTTCTTAACAAGAATCCAAGAAACCATTAATCTGTATATTAGTATGAGTTTCCCATTACCAAGTTCCCAGTCACTTCTTGATTTGTTCTTCAGCCACATCACAAGAAAGAGTCTGATGGAGAGCCAAAGGGTTCAGAAGTTCAAGGACAAGGTAACTAAAAGAGCTGAAAATCATCAAATACTTCACATCCAATCGCAGCTCAACAACTGTGCTCACCAGCTTGATCTCTCTTGTAAGGTCCTCTGAAATTAGACTCCTCCATTGTTACTCTTCTCCCACCCATCTACTCCATCCCACACACTGGGCTGAACCTGGAAGTGTGACATGTTCAGTGGGGATCGAAGGGAGGAGGCTTGTCCCTAGCACCCAGCTGTTAGAAAATCTCAAAAGATCTACTGGAAAGCAAGTATTTTAGAAAGCTTTGAGTTTCATCAGAATGCATGTTTGTGAGCAAATATCAAGAAGTTTCAGTTCATAGAAATGAAGAAATAATAGAAGATGATAGAAACAGTCATGAGCTTAGACTCAGACCTAAAATCTCTGGGACCCATCTGCAATGTCTGTTTTAAATTAAGCAATAGAAAGACATATTAAAAACTAAATCTTATAGCTTATCACATTCTTCACTTGTACAGATATGATTACAAGAAAATAGCTCAGATATTTTGATTTGTCAAGGAGAGAGCTAGAGACAAGGAACTTTAAGTTTTTGGTCTTATAAACCTGGGCATGAATCTAGCACTTACTAAATGTGTGAATTTGGGCACGTTACTTCATGTCTCTGAGCCTAATTTTCCTCATCTGAAAATAGGGGGAAATGCTTATTCTTTGGTATTGCTACAAGGAATGAATTGAGATAGTATATATGAGGCACCTAGAAAAAATGGCAGTCTATTTTTATTATATAGATTGACTTATTGATGGTGGCAAGCTGTCCTTTAGCATGGATTGGTATATTGATTTAATAAATATTTATTTCCTATCTGCTATCTGCTATAGGTTAGACATCCCTTAAAATAAGTTCCTCCCTTCCCCACAAAAATAAAAAAAGAAAAAGAAAAGAAATCTAACATTAGAGAAAGACTCCAAGAGAATTTCTGGTTCCATCCAAGACATTTGGGGAATACATGGATAGAATTATTAGATAGTAGTAGATATAATATTATTAGATAGGAGTAGATAAAATTATTAGATAGGAGTAGATAAAATATATCCATAAAGCCAGTGTGAAAAGGGCAGTATATGCTTAGGTGCCCAAACCAAACAATTCAGTTTTAAATGCTCAATATTTATTCACTATAGCACTCAAAAAATATGACAAACTTTTAGCTTTCTTAGCATGTGTTAAATATTTTCTCAAGAGTCTTATCCATTTCTAGTGTGTTTTATTTCAAGACTTATAGAATTCTCTCATATATTATCAGAATGGTAATACTTCCATTTAAACTTATATAAATCAGATTGAAGATTTTCCTCAAGTTTTGCCTACAAAATTTATGTTAAAAAGAACAATGCTAGAGGCACCTGAGTGACTCAGTCAGTTAAGTGTCATCTGCCTTCGGCTCAAGTTATGATAGCTTCCGCTCAGGTCATGATCCCAGGACCCTCCCCTGGGCATCAGCCTCCCTGCTCACTGGAGAGCATGCTTTTCCCTCTGCCTGCCACTCCCCCTGCTTGTGCATGTGCTCTTCCTCTCTCCCCCACCTTCTTCCTCTCTTTCTCTCTCTCTGTCAAATAAATAAAAATCCTCTAAAAAAAGAAAAAAAAAGAGCAATGCTAATATGCACATTACTGCTTGGATTTGGAGCCAGAAGTAACTGAATCCCAAATTACCTAAATTCTTTGAACCTCAGTTACTTTAGTTGCACAATAGGGATAATAATAACCTCAACAATATTGTTGCAAAAATATATGCTCAATTATAGTGAAAATGAGGAAGATGCTACATAAATATAAGTTATTTTTGTCATTGCTTCCATTGGTTCATACTTTTCTCCATATTATCTGTATTAAAAAAAACACACACATTTCAAGTGATTTATATTGTATAAAAATCTCTTACCATAGACCCATACAACTTGGTTTAACTGCCATGGATTTAAGTTTTATTTTATTTGAGCAAATTATCTTCAATCATGACAATTTTATGAACATCTAATTTCTAGAAATTAGCAGTAATTGGGTTGAATGAATGAATTACTATTTTGAGTAAAATGTTCAACATTCTTGCTTTCTAGGTCCTTTAAGTGATCTTTCTTTCCAAAACTAGCTTAGTCATTTCAATGAGAAACTGAAGATTTTTCAGACTCCTTCAGATAACATTCCCTTTACCATGTACTGTACATTTGTTCTGTATGTATTTGTTTAATAATATGTCTAACTTATCTTACCTTTGCCTTATCCTTGTATATTTGAAAGTGGATTCTAAATATTTTGTTCATTTTGTTTTCCTTTATTGAAATATCCTTCCTTATACTACTGAAATATATTTTATGCAGAAAGGTATGCCATGTTGCTTTCAGTTCTCCACTTTTTGTTCTTGTCACATTTTGGTGCTCTCTTTGGCATCAACAAATGAATGTGTCAGTTGGCTATAGCTGCATAACATACCATCCCAAGACTCAATGGCTTAGAAATAATCGTCTATTATAGTTTATGAATCTCTGAGTTGGCTGGAGATTAGCCAGTCTAGGCATGGCTCAGCTGAGTGTCACTGCCGACAGCAGCTAGGTGTCTCTGCCGACAGCAGCTAGGTTTGCTCAGACATCTGTAGGTCACCTGGGGAATCAAGTGAACTAGGCTTAGCTTGCCCAGGCATCTGAGGACTGAATGTGGTGGCCTGATGTAAACTGCTGAAACTGTATTTGGCCGATACAACTTGGCAAGTGTAACTCTAGTCCATGTGTCTCTTATTCTCATGCTAGGCTAACACTGACAGGTTCTTTTCATAGTGATGGGAATACAGAAGGACAGTCAAACAAACAAATAAACAAACAAACAAACAAACAGCTCCCTTGAGGCCTGGGTACAGAACTGGCACACTATCACCTCTGCCCTGTTCTATTGGCCCAAACAAGTCACATGCTAAACCCAAAGTCAAAATGCAGACAGAGACACTCCCCTCCTAGTTTAGGAGTCTGAAAGTTGGCAAAGGTTATGATTACTAGGGAAGGGTAAGAAATTGAGGCCAATAATTTAACCTAGCATAAGATCCCAGAAGATGTCAAAACAATAACGTTTAACCCTTCCAGAACATCAAATAGTTAGCATTTTGTCCTCAGTGGCCATTTTGTAATGTAAGGTGAGAACAAGAGAAACAGGTGCAGACAATTATAGAATTCCATAGCCAGTGTAACACCTCTCATTATGACTGGCACAACACTTACAACAGAGATAATGGTGCCATGCACAGTCATTTCTATATAATAACATCATTTAGAAAGAGCTTGTTTTTTTTTAATTGAAATTAGATTGAGTTCTAATTGCTCATAGTTCATTTTCAGTGAGCCAACTTTGGGTAACATTTGAGAGACAGAATATTCTGGATGGCAAGTCATGTAGCTGGCAAAGTTAGGATAAATGAGACTGACCCTAGTTCTGAGTGAACCCAAATAGTAAATGTGGTATACAATCTTATTAACCTTATGTAACTCTTTTATCAATACTGGTGTCACATTTTAAATGTTTGCTCCCTCTAATCCTTGACCTACCACTTGTATCCTCTGTGGATGTACCATAAGCAAATATGGGACCCTATAATATTTAAGCAATCAGCACCGTCATGCAAATGAGTTCTTTTTTTTTTTTTTTTTTTTT